>JAMQGT020012465.1:97500-217704 GCA_024447675.2 Pterophyllum scalare | reverse complement strand
AGTGAGAACGTTGTAGGGGATCTAACAACATAGAAATATTAAATTAATATAAAAAAGACAAGGGTTAGAGCAAGAAATAAACAGGAAATATTCAAGTCTACTTACACTAACAAAGCAAGTGGAGGCTCAAAACCAACCGATAAGAAAAAAAAAACATAATTAACTTTAGGGAGAAACTTGAGTGTAACAATAGTATTTTTAGACCTCACTAAGTAAGAACACTGCAATTAACCCTTTGTGCTTAAAAGGAGTATTACTAGGTATAAGCACCAAAGGTAACCTGTAATAATATATAAACATAAAGAAAGTTTGCCAGAACTGTATGAACAAGGGTGTAATACCCCATTTGGCTGGAAAATCAAATCTTTATCCTTCAACTAAGGGAAAATTTCAGTTCCGTCGACAAAGGCACGACCCCTGACAAAAAAGGCCTTCTTGCTTTCCTTTCTTGCTTTTTCCACAGCAAGCCAAAGCTTTCTTCTTCTTTCTCGATCCTCAGCAGACAGATCTTCAGCAAATTTCAGTTTGTTGCCTCGCAGGAAAGAGGACTGCTTTTCAGCACGCCAAACAGCATTATGGTAAAACCAAAGGGCAAAGCGAATGATGATACCTCTGGAGTGGGTGTTGTTAACTTTCTTCGGTCCAGAGACGATTGAGTTTGAAAGTTCTTCCTTTATATATGGAACCAGGGCTTGGCAGATTTTAATGACATCTTTCCTCACATCCTAATTTTCCTTTTCTTCCAGACCAAAGAGTCTCAGGTTCCAGTGAAGTGAGTAGGCTTCCAGCTGGGCAATACGACATTGCACATTGCAGATTTTCTGGCAGTCATTAATATGCTTTTCACATTTTTCCACCTTGCTTTTCATGTCTTTTAAATCTGTGCAGATGAACTCCAACAATTCTTTAATACCTTCTATTTCTTTAGACTTGTCCTTGATTGCCTCCTTAGCCTCAATAATTACAATAGAGTTGGTACTGACCATCTTTTACAGCGCGTCCGACCTGTTGTTTATGAGGGAGGTAAGCGATGCCAACTCTGCAAGGATGGTTGGCTCAGTGTCATATAACTTTCTTTGTTTCACAGGAGGTTTGGAGGGTGTCACAGGCAGAGGTGGAAACTACCTCCATTACCTCATCAGTTTCTGGGCCAAGATAATCATGCATATTGGTAGCGGTCGAGCTTTTGCTCCAGCTAGCTGCCCATGTACTGAATTAGCTGGCTTGTTAGCTGAGCTAGCGGTGGATAACTTGGTGGACTCATGTTTTCTTTTTCCTGCAGTCTTCCTTGTCACGCTCCAGTGCCTGTATCCTTATTAATTGTACCGTGTATAGTAGAACGTCTCCTTGTATCAAACAGCTCCCTTTAGAATGAGAAAGTGCGTCGTTGATTTTCAGAGCTCCCAAAGTGCATCCATCTACAGCACCATCTTGAAGGCCTAATTTGTAGACTGACTGCGTCATAGTGAGGTGAAAAAGGTTGTCCAAATTCGAAGACTCCTCCAAATGCAGTTGAAGGATGGGTCCGGTGTATCCTTCGTGGCCATGTTATATAGATTGATTCAAAGCTTGCATTAGTGTGTCCTGAACCCAACCAACCCACAATCTAGCAAAAATGAGTTGCGGAGAAACAAACTCAGAGCTCACACTAATTGAGCGTTATAATGAGTTGTATTTTCATGCACTTTATAAAGTAAAAATCGCCTAAGTCAAAGTCGCACAAATCGGATTTTCGCTCTAGTCGGAAGTCGGCTTCTGCAGGTCCCAATTGTTCCTAATTCCAATAAAAATTATCACCTAAATCAGTCGGATTTTCACCTACCTCGGATGAAACATCTGGTCCCATTGTAATACATTTCTAGTTAAATGTCATCACATAACTTGGATGTGTTTAGTGCTACAGCACACACTAACAATGCCCGGAGATCGCTTTAGTGTTTATATTGGTTCATTTCATCGGAGACAATCATGGCAGCAGGAGGCAAGCATAAGCTACAAACTCACACTTATGAGCAAAAATATGAGATTATAAAATTTGTGGAAGCAAATCCAGAGATGAAGCAGAAGGAATTGCAGCGAAATTCGATATTAGACCTCAAACTGATATTTGGAAGAATCTGATTTTATCTGGCTTACACTTAAGACAGATTTTTTACAAGTTGGATGAAATTCCCTGGGCCATTTGAATCCGACTGAGGTGATTTCCACTGTATTTGTGTATCTTATTTTGATGGCATATTTAAATGTTACCATGGCAACCAGAGAGCGTTGTGGGCAGATAGGATGTTATTCATGCTGTGGCAGACGCTGCTGATAGAGTTGCATACGAATACACAGTGGATTCACGTTTATTATTACACTTAGAAAATATCACTTCTGATTACGGTCGTATCATTTATATTTATCTGCCACACCTTAAAGGCCAGTCTGTGGAAATATTGTCTAACACTAAACTGGTCCGTGGCTCATAAAAGGTTGGGGACCACTGCTTTACACCACTGCATCCAACGCTTTGCATTGAGCTTGGTGATGTAAGGCTTGGATGCAACTGCTCAGACATGGAAACCTATTGCCAGAAGCTCTCTTTGCACTGTTCTTGAGCTAATCTGAAGACCACATGAAGTTTGGAGTTTTTCTGTAGTGATTGACTCTGCAGAAAGTTGCCAACCTCTGTGCACTATGCACCTCAGCATCTGCTGACCCCGCTCTGTGATTTTATGTGGACACTTAGTGGCTGAATTGCTGTTGTTCCCAATCCCTTTCAGTTTGTTATAACACCATTAAGTTGAATGTGGAATATTTAGTACTGAGGAAAATTACAGACTGGACTTGTTGCATGGGTGCCATCCTATTACGGTACCACGCTGGAATTCTCTCAACTCCCGAGAGTGACCCATTCTTTCATTAATGTTCGTAGAAGCAGTCTGCATGCCTAGGTGTTTGGTTTATACACCTGTAGCCACAGAAGTGACTGGAACACCTGAATTCAGTGATTTGGATGGGTGAGTAAATACTTTTGACAATATAGCATATGTCTCCATATTTGAAAAAAGTGCAACATTTGTACTCAGGTTAAAACAAAATGCTTTCAGTATTAATATAGGATGATATCAAATTATAAATTAAGCTAAGAAATGGCCAAAAAATTATCCAGGTCTGAATAGCAAGGATGTGTCCAGTGTCCAGTATGGCACACTGGAAGATGTAAGTCCAGAACCCATATAGGTTGAATTTACTGCTATACTCTGTCATATTGAATTGTTATCAATAAAGCTACCAAAAAGTATATAAGTAATTGAAATGTCAAGCTGCATTACAGTGATTTACACATAATTTTTTTTGATCCAGTAGTATTTAATGTATATGATTCTGAATTGTGAAAGACTGGCGACATGCCCAAGGTGTACCCTCAGTGCTCTCAGAGTACATCAGAGACAGCTGGAATAGGCTCCAACCCCTATGTGACCCTGAATTAGATAAGTATTTAAGAACACTGATAGAAAGATGGCCAAATGGATTGAAATGGACTTTTATGAAGGGTTTGTGTTTGCTAAGGGAATTAAAAAGGAAAGCAGAATGAGGGATCTTTGCATGTAGAGGATGGGGGCTGTTGCACTGAAGGGTTGGCTGCAGATATTAGCCAGAACAATTTTTCCTCTGATGGTAAAAGAGAAACACGTGACAGAAAATGTTAGGACTGATCCAATGAAAAATTTGGTTTATATATATCATGTTGGCATCACTGTTGAAGGTTAATTCATTATTATTGAGTTCTTATTAGATTCCACAGTTTCCACCACCTAGTCATCGATCACAGTGTTGTCAGGGCTGGGGTGGTTAAGTCTAAAATCAATAAGTGTCCTTTGTTTTCCCCCCTTTAGTTCTAAAAGCCCTTCTTTCAACACCAATTTTAAAATAAAATGACTATAGGGACTTTTCATTATTGTGAGACAGGCTCACTATAACAGTGCTGTGTGCAACACAGCTCTTACCAAAAGACAAAAGACACAGGTACACAACCCTTGTCTTGTATTTAAATTACAAATAGTAACGATCATGGTTTACTGCAATAATGTTTAGCACTTGTAGAAAATCTTTTCTCATTATTAAATACTCTCAGTTTTGTTTCAAATGGTCCTCAATAGTAAACATGGTCTGAACAAAATACCATATATTAGCTTAAATTTCTATTTCTATTTTTTTTTTTTTACACATTATCAGTATTTAAACCAGATAAGCAAAGTTTAAAAACATGAAAATGCATTTAGCCTGGAAAAATAGTTTGTTGCTCTATAAAAGAGCCCTCCATAAAGCTAGGACATCTTACTATTCATCATTAATTGAAGAAAATAAGAACAACCCCAGGTTTCTTTTCAGCACTGTAGCCAGGCTGACAAAGAGTCAGAGCTCTGTAGAGCCGAGTATTCCTTTTACTTTAACTAGTAATAACTTCATGGATTTCTTTACAAATAAAATTTTAGACATTAGAGGAAAAATTATTCAAAACCATCTCCAAGATTTATCTTCATGTTCGGCTGCTTTCAGCACTGCTGGTATTTGTTTAGACTCTTTGGCTCCAGTTGATCTTTTGGAGTTAACTTCAATAGTTACTTCCTCCAAACCATCAACATGTTTATTAAATCCCATTCCTACTAGACTGTTCAAAGAAGTCTTTTCAATTATTGATGCCTCAATCTTAAATATGATCAATCTGTCTTTATTAGGTGGCTATGTACCACAGGCCTTCAAGGTGGCTGTAATTAAACCGCTACTTAAAAAGCCATCACTTGACCCAGCTGTCTTAGCTAATTATAGGCCAATCTCCAACCTTCCTTTTCTCTCCAAAATCCTTGAAAGAGTAGTTGTAAAACAGCTAACTGATCATCTGCAGAGGAACGGTTTATTTGAAGAGTTTCAGTCAGGTTTCAGAATTCATCACAGTACAGAAACAGCATTAGTGAAGGTTACAAATGATCTTCTTACAGCCTCTGACAGTGGACTCGTCTCTGTGCTTGTCCTGTTGGATCTCAGTGCAGCTTTTTTTTTTTTTTTTTTTTTTTTGTTGGGGCTTGTCATGTCCGGCAGTTTATGCAATCAGAATGATGGTCCAATTGCGTTGCTGCTGCCAAACATATTTGCTTTTACAACAAGAGCTCTATAAGTTTCTATAGGCTATTCTTGTTGTTTATATTTTATTTCATTTATTCTTGCCAGACCTGACAGGCAGGAACAAGAGGAAAGAAAAGATGAGGGGGGGGGAATACAGAAAAGAAAGAAAGAGAAAAAAATAGATAGGGGCACATACATACACACCTATGAATACATGCATATACACACACACATACACTCACACACACACACACACAGGCTTGTTGTGGTTTGTTGTTATGTGTGTGTTCCTCTGTCATGGAACGTACTCAATAATGAGGGCAAAAAGCCGCAACCACCCCCATCTGGATCCAGAGGCAAGCAGGGATAGACCCAGGGGACCCAGGTCATCCAAGGCCCACCAGGAGCGCAGAAGATCCGAGGCCACACATCCCTATGGCAACCATGTGCACCCCCCAGAGAAGGAAGGAGGGAGACCCTAGACAGAGTCCCCACGGTCAACGGGCAAGAGCCCGGAGAGCCAGAGGCAACGAGCACCCCCCGGGAGGCCGGCCCCACCCGCACGAGCCGAGAAAGCGGCCCCAGGCCCCAGGCACCCGGTGAGCTGCCCGACAGCCAGCCAGGCCGCCCCCCATGCCCAAGAAGCCCGAGCCACCCCAGGCCACAGCCGCCAAGGGAGCAGGCCAAAAGCCATGTCAAGACATCCAACCACGCATCCCAGGACCCCCAGGCACCCACAAACCAGGGGTGGCAGTGACGATCAATGGGGAGCAGCGGCATCCACAGAGGCCAGGGCAGGCCACAGACCCAGGGCCAGCTGTCTATACATGCACACACACATACACACACAAGCACACACACATACACACACAAACACACACACCTCTCATATACTCATACATACATACATATATGGCAGTCAAGCATGGATATTAAGTGTGGGCGAGCGGATACCAGCACCAAGCCAGCGGCATCTCAGTGCAGCTTTTGATACTGTTGATCATAACATTTTATCACAGAGATTAGAGCATGCCATAGGTATTAAAGGTACTGCACTGCAGTGGTTTGAATCATATTTATCAAATAGACTCCAATTTGTTCATGTAAATGGGCAGTCGTCTTCACACACTAAGGTTAATTATGGAGTTCCACAGGGTTCTGTGCTAGGTCCAATTTTATTTACATTGTACACGCTTCCCTTAGGCAGTATTATTAGAAAGCATTGCATCAATTTTGATGATAGATGATATTCAGCTTTATCTATCCATGAAGCCAGATGATACACATCAATTAGTTAAACTGCAGGAATGTCTTAAAGACACAAAGGTCTGGATGACCTCTAATTTCCTGCTTCTAAATTCAGATAAAACTGAAGTTCTTGTACTCGGCCCCACAAATCTTAGAAACATGGTGTCAAACCAGATACTTACTTTGGATGGCATTACTTTGGCCTCCAGTAACACTGTGAGAAATCTTGGAGTCATTTTTGACCAGGATATGTCCTTCAATGCACATATTAAACAGATATGTAGGATGGCTTTTTTACATCTGCGCAATATTTATAAAATTAGAAACATCCTTTCTCAGACTGATGCTGAAAAGTTAATCCATGCATTTATTACTTCTAGGCTGGACTACTGTAATTCATTATTATCAGGCTGTCCTAAAAACTCCCTGAAAAGCCTTCAGCTGATCCAAAATGCTGCAGCTACAGTACTGACAGGGACTAGAAAGAGAGAGCATATTTCTCCCATATTGGCTTCTCTTCATTGGCTCCCTGTTAAATCTAGAATAAGAATTTAAAATCCTTCTCATAACATACAAGGTCTTGAATAATCAGGCCCCATCTTATCTCAAAGACCTCATAGTACCGTATCACCCCAATAGAGCACTTCGTTCTCAGACTGCTGGCTTACTTGTGGTTCCTAGGATACTTAAAAGTAGAATGGGAGGCAGAGCCTTCAGCTTTCAGGCCCCTCATCTGTGGAACCATCTCCCAGCTTGGATTCGGGAGACAGACACCCTCTCTATTTTCAAGATTAGGCTTAAAACTTTCCTTTTTGATCAAGCTTATAGTTAGGGCTGGATCAGACGACCCTGAACCACCCCTTAGTTATGCTGCTATAGGCCTAGGCTGCTGAGGGGGGGGGGGTCCCATAATGCACTGTTTCTTCTCATTCACCTTTATTTACTTGTTTATACTTCACTCTGTATTTAATCATTATTATTAATCTCTGGCTCTCTTCCACAGCATGTCTTTTGTCCTGTCTCTCTCCACTCAGCCCCAACCGGTCGTGGCAGATGACTGCCCCTCCCTGAGCCTGGTTCTGCTGGAGGTTTCTTCCTGTTAAAAGGGAGTTTTTCCTTCCCACCGTCGCCAAGTGCTTGCTCATAGGGGGTCGTTTTGACTGTTGGGTTTTCTCTGTGTTATTGTAGGGTCTTTACCCACAATACAAAGCGCCTTGAGGCGACTGTTTGTTGTGATTTGGCGCTATATAAATAAAATTGAATTGAATTGAATTTGATAAATTTTTCTGATATCAGAGCTCATAGAAGTTCTTACACACTTTAGATAAGTAAAGCATTGTACAGCCCCTGGTCCACATCAGGCCCTTTGGTTGTCCCTGACCAGGTCAATGGGAAATTTCGTGTGAAATCACAACAAGACTTTGTTGCTTTTATTTTGAAGGCAATGTGTGTGCAAGCAAATGTACTGTAAATGTGTTGGAAGCGATGTTCATGAGAGATGTGAGTTTGCTGGCCCTGAAAGACGTCAGCTCACATTAAAGAAGACTGATGCAGAATGTGGAGTTTTAACATGACATGGACCTCTCAGTATTCATTTACTGACTTCAGAAGTAAAATTGTGTTTAGTTTGTGTTAAACGATTGCAATTTGAATCACCATTATGAGAATAAACTCGCAGAGAAATACAAGAACTTGACTGATGCAGAGCGGGAACTGACATCTGAACCGTTGCTATCAAAGATGCAGAAGCAACAAGGACTTTTAACCAAACTTTACACATCCAGCGATCGAGCAGTCGAGCCAGCTTTGTGATTTCACACAAAATCGCAAAAAAACCAACAAAAAAACACAGTAAGCCATTCTCTGATGGGGAGCTTATGATAGAGTGTTTGGTGGACTCTGCTGTGCTAATATGCCCTGAGAAAAAAGAAGCATATGAAAATGTGTTAACTTCATCAGGGCAAGTGCACTGGATCAGTTTGTTGCACTCATGATTGACTACTGGCAGATTACATTACATACATTATAGCAGCTGGATTTTTACTCTTCTCTCAAACTTTCCACACATATGGTTGTTCTTTGGATCTACCTTCATATCAGACAAATCCAGATACAGCTCCTCTCTGTGATGACACTGAACCTGACTTTAATGCACTTAAGCCCAAAACAGATCAGATTTCTCTCACTCACTGCTCTCCACAACAGTCCCAGTTTCTCATGTGGCCCCTTGGGACTGCAGGTCAGTTACCAGCTAAGGTTGTCATTATTAACAATGTTTTTTGAAGAAACCAGAGCTTCTTTAATGCCTACTGATTAGCAGTTAAAGTAAACAATTACACCCTGTAACAGATCCATTTCTGCTCAACGAGACACTGAGGTGCCTAAAAGAGATACATTAATAAATAACCATCAATTACGTTCCTTAACCTTTTTCTCCACGTGTGAACAGTGCATAATCTCCAAAAGATTTAGATTAAGATTAATACCAGCCATAAAGGTGCAACTATTCAAAGCCTGGATGATATTCACTTTGTTTAAACAACATGCTTTATTTGCGATGTTGTGGAAAAGAACTCCAAATATTAAATTCAAACAGTGAGGTCTCCTATCAATAGAGGTCGCTGTTACCATGGAAATAGAACCAGTAAACATCAGGTGACTTTGTGATCGCTAAACTTCAGACACTGACCGAGCGGTGAGTCAGGAACAAACCACCGTATAACATGAATAATTAGGCTGTGTTTTACAACACAAACTGTAAAAAATATGACTTTTCTTATACTACAACAAAAGGATTAAATTTGAGAAGGTCAAAGGTTCAAAGGTCCTCGTGCAGCACAGTGGCGCTGTGGTTAGCACTGTGGCCTCACAGCAAGAAGAGTTTGACTCCATTGCCTTTCTGGATGGCACTTGCATGTTCCCCCTGTGCCTGCGTGGGCTCTGTCCAGGGTCTCTGGCTTCCTCCCATAATCCAAAGACATCTAAATTGTGGCAGATTGGTGACCCATCCAGGGTGTTCGCCTCTTACTATTTCTACCTGCTATTTTTGTGCAAAGCTAACTGTACTTTGTGCTATATTAATATAATAAAATAATATTAGTACATGGGAATGCAAACCTTTTTGAACCTTGCCTCCTCACCTAAACAGAAAAATTTATACAGTCGGGGGTTAAAGTGAGATTCGGATGGTGCAGGAACCCTACGATTGGTTGTATCGTAGTAATGACTTCATGAATTTCTTCACAAATAAAATTTTAACCCTCCATCTATCCATTCTTTTCTGCTTATCTTGTTCAAGGTGGGGGGGGGGGTCAGCTGTCACAGGGCAAGAGGCAGGGTCACAAAGGCATATTTTTATGTTTGGCTGCTTACAGCACTGCTGGTATTTGTTTACCCTCTCTCTTTACATATACAACATATCATGCTTTTAAATTCTTCCTTTTCATATGTAAATCATTCACTTGTGGTCTATATAAAGTAGAACTGCAATACTTTGGTCTGAATTCCTCGTTATTGTAGCTCCACTGACCCCTCTTTTACATCTGTTCTGAAGCACGTCTTAGAGCAACTCGTTTTGGTGCGGTCTCTTTAAATGTGAATGAGACAGTTCACGCTCTGCCCCTCTCCAGGTCGCAGAACATTCCACTCCACCCTGTTCGGCCATTTTTGTAGTTTGACAGCAGCGATACAATTATCTACTGGCAGAGAAACAGGCACTTTGAAAAGGTTCTGATGCCGGGGGGCCGATGTAAGGAATCATGTGGGTTAATACACACAACAACCGAACATTTTGACTTGTCTATTTGCAACTTCGACATAACTGAACTTGGACTACAAAATTGCTGTGAGAAAAAAAATGGCGGATTCACGAAATTGGTAAGCCGGAAGTCCATGATCTTGTTTATCAGTTCCATCCAAATACTGTGACATAACAGATAAGAAAACGTAACAGGGAACAGAGAAAACTGAATAGCCTGAAAAAAGAATATAAAGATATCTACACAGCACCGGGAGAGAATAAATTTACATTTTTTGCACTCCTACACACTTAAAGTACACAAAAAATTTTATTTAAGGGATAAAAAATTGGATTTTGCATGATATGTCCCCCTTTAAAGACATAAAGGCCTGGATGACCTCTAACTTCTTGCTTCTAAATTCAGATAAAACTGAAGTTCTTGTACTCAGCCCCAGAAATCTTAGAAACATGGTGTCTAACCAGATACTCTGGATGGCATTACCTTACCCTCCAGTAACACTGTGAGAAATCTTGGAGTTATTTTTTTTTTACCAGGACATGTCCTTTATGTGCATATTAAACAAATATATAGGACTGCTGATAGCAGTCCTATATATTTCCTGCTTCTCTCCGCTCCTTGATTGAATTTAAACACTGTAAACATTTGCAACTCAGAGACGCTAGCTTGGTTAGATACTTACTATTAAGCCTGAATTTGGCTACATTCTCACTGAAGCCTAAAGTGACCCAATTCCGATTTTTTTGTGAAATCCGATTTTTTGTGTGTGTGTGTTTTGTTCACATTTCCAAATATATGTGACTTGTATGTGATCTGTGTGTGAACTGCAAACAAACCTAAAAGTGTCCCGCATGCACAGTAGAGGACGCAATAACATCACATGTAGATAGCGTGCTCGTGTTTGCGGAAGTAAGCTTGTTTTTCTTCCCACTTCCATGTAGCAAGGCGCAAAATAGTGACGTTTGTCAAGTATCAATGATGTGCAGGTTGGACGAATGTGACCTGGCCGTACAGACACAGGTCACATTTGAAAAGATCAGATACGTATCGGATATAGGACCACATATCCAAATGGCCTGGGTCACATTTGTAATCTGTGTTGTTCTGACTGTCATGAAAAGATCAGATCCAGGTCACATAAGGGCAAAAAAAAAACAGATTTGGGTCACTTCAGGCTGCAATGTCAACATAGCCTTAGTCTGCTTGGTCAGGATGGTACTCTGTACCATAGTATTTTATCCACTTGGCAGAAAACACACTGGTTGAAAAATGATCCCAAAGTTTGCAGCAATTGCTGCACCCTTTTTTAACTCATAACGTGTCACCATCTTTCCTGGACCTAAAATAAATCTTTCCTTGCCAAAAGATTCATGATACATTGCCATGTAACTTTGATGCTTTTTGGCTAATGTTTTTGTAATGTTTTTAAAGCTTTTTGATTGTTGCTTGGCTTCGTAAAGCATGCACCATGTATGCAAACTTGGACCAATGTGCCTTATGCTACGAGGGTAATGTATCATGAAGTGATGCTTTGGCAAGAGATTTATTTTATGAAATAATTGCCCAAACAGCTGATGATGCTCAGTGATCAAATGTTTGAGGTACATTGTCATGCCTTCTGACAAGACTGATGAAAATGTAATGCTAACAATACGCAGAAGCAAAAGTACAGTAGGAGATGCCAGTGTTTATCATCTGTCTCAATCAAATCACCAAATAGCAGAGGCATATTGCATAACAAGCACCAAGATTGTATGGCTGTTAAACCCAAATCATTACTTCCATCCAGCATCTTATCTGTTGACAGAGGTGGACGGTTTTGCTGCTGATTTAAACCATAGTCATATGCATGTATTCTATCAGCCACTTGTTCAGCATTTAGGAAGTCGCCATGAATGTACTTCAGCATCAGTTTCACCTCAAACTAACCAACGCCCTCTAGAATATCATGCATGATATTCTACAGGATCTGCTTGTACAGTTTGAGAGTGTTTTGCATGCCCATCAACAGTTCTTAAAACAACTTCTGGATCATCTTCAGAGAATACAGTTTGAAAAATGTGTTTTTCAAGGAGACAAAAACGACAGCAATAGCGAGCGCCAAATGACTCCACGAAGCCACACAGACCATGCAAGCTAAGATTGTCCCCTGTGACCTGAACAACAGTACCATGAATCACATTTGAAGTCCCTCTGTCTCAAGCACTTTCAGATTATTAACAAGAGGTTCAAGTATCAAATTAAAGCTGTATCTTTTGATGTCCTGTGCATGGAATAGAGCACATAAATTAATATTAATTAAAGATGAATTAAAGATTGGATTGAAATTTCTTAGAGTAAAATATATAGCACCTAATTTATGGCAACCCTTTTTAGGTCCAAGACATTTGCAGTTTCAAAGTTGTCATAAAACAGCTGAATCTGAAGGGGCGTCTTTCTGTATACAAAATAGGAGACTTTCTTTAAAATAGGTGGCATCTCTCAAGTCTGCATATACACCTTCTTTGGGAATATACCTGAGCTTGAACATGTCTGCAAGTTCTTTTTTTTTTGTAAAATACTCTTCAGTTTTCAGTTATAATGACTTGATCATAGGTCCCAGTACTTTTGCTTCTTCTGCTGTCAAATCCCCATTTCTCTCTTAAGTGTTTGTTTAGCTTTGCTTCAGAATTTAAAGTTTGAAATAGATTTTCCAATGTTTGGAATGATTGTTCTATTTTGTCCATATTTTCTGTATTCTCTGAAGATAAGCACTTTAAAGCTACATCCACAGCCTGACTGTGAGTCTCAAAAAATCATTTCTTCCATGGATGAGACAAATCTCTTAACATTAGACTGGCTTAAACCAGCTGCTCTGAGTGGTGCAATAGCAGTACAACACATATCTAAAATGCTGCTCTTGGACTTCAACAGAGTAGAGGTTGTGGTCGTCTCTTCTAGATTAGCGGTCACCAGTTCTCTTGCATCACCAGGGTCTGTTCTGCGTGAACTGACATTGTTAACTGTTAGGATTATTCTGTAAACTTTCTTCTGTTTACATTGAATTATCATATCTTCTGTTTTCATAAGTTTTATATTACACTGTTGTTTTATTTTTAAGTCTACAGGAAATGCATTCATACACATTCTTATATATAAGACATACAAAATACAGACCCTCACGTAGGCTGCGTATACAAATGTAACTTACAGACATTCCACAGACTGCTTACTACCATATATGGTAAGGAAAGAGCCAAGAATGCTGTTTATTGCATGTTGTAAACTGAGTTTTATGTAACCCACGTGACTTTATTGTGAAGGTCTGAAATAAAAGTGCAACAAGGAGGTTGATCCGTAGGAGATCACTTCCTCTTCGCTCAGTGAAAGGTCACGTCCCTTGGCCCGGGAGCTGAGCTCAGAGGATGGGATTTTCCTCCTTGCGCAAGTAAAACTAAGAAAGCTGTTGGTGTATTTGTTCATTGTTAATTTTGAATGATTTGAACCTATCATTAACTTGTTGCTCACTATTGTTGGTGTGTTTGGTGTTTAAATGTTTCCTAAACCCAGAAAAAGTTCCAAGCGCATGGCCACATCCAGACTGAGCACATTTAAGGCGAAATTTTTTTCCATCCAAATAACCATAAACTACTCGTATAAGCTGAACAAGTGCATTTGTGCTGATGGCATCAAGCTGTTCTTGGATGTTGGTTCCTGCCTGAGAAAAGAAAAACACCAATACCATTACAATTCCATGGCTGTAAAATTACACAAAAACACCTTTCATATGCATTTAACTAGGTGTGTGTGTGATCATAACCCTAAAACTGAAACTACCTAAATGAAACAACCTCAAAAACAAAATTAGCAACAAATACAAACCTTCTTGAAAGCCACAAGATGCTTCTCTGCTTGGGAAGCAGACACCTTCCCTGGTCTCTTATGACCCAAGGCAGAGGGGGGAATCAGGTGTAGCAGCAGCAACACCTGTGGGTGGAAGTTATCTGCATTGCTAGATGATCTTTCTCTTGAATGTGGCCGTCCATTTCTCCAGAAACTTGCCAGAGACATCTTCTCCAAACATCAGAACAAAATCCTGCTCCACCTAGGGTGAGGATAATGAAGGACTTTAACATTTCACAGCCAGACTAATTGTATTCATTTTTTGACTGTCACAAAAATAAACATAATTTTTACGTAACTGTGAAATTGCAAAAAAAAAAGCCAGAATAATCATTTAAATAATTGCCAAGCCGTTGGCATCTTTGAAACATGGAAAGATGTAGAGTACGTTGCTTGACTGTTACTGGATATGTCAGTGCGTCTGCCATATTTCTAGATGGTGCCAAACTGTGCCAAACAAATCACCTAAGTATGTCTACACTAAAAGGTCTATGATGGCTTTAATTTACCTCAGCTGCATACATCTTTGCACGGTTAATGTCCACAACTGGATTTATGGTTTTCAAGTGTTTGTAGCCTTATTCATTATATTTTTAAAAGGTTTATATAAAACACAGTTGAAAGGTGAAAAAACATCTCAGCAATAGTTTCACAACTTCAACTCAAGGAAACTCGTGTGCACAAAGCAACTGCATCAGTTAAAAAATATGCTGCGATAGAAATTAAAAGGTTTCACTGTATCATTTAACAGTAACACAGCTAATTATAGTGTGTGACTTACATAACCAGTCCTGGAGAATGGATCACTGAGGTAGGGGAATAAGCTCACAATTCCTCTGGCATGCATTTCTTTAACCTCTCTGGGTGGTGATGTCCTGCAAGATTAAAAAGGTCAAGGTATATTATCCGTTGTATGCACTGGATTTGACAAAGATTTAATCTAAACACTAGACTGAGCTAACTAAGAACTATTTACAAATTACTCATCCTTCTCTGTCATATCAGCTGCCAGTATGTTCACCATATTCCTTCTGGTTTAATCTGTAAGGCACTTGCTTCCTTTATTATGCGTTCCCCACCAGGTTTGTTGTTGAGAATGGATTCCACCAACTGCAAACAAAAAGCAAAACAATTCAGTTTTTAAAAAATACCAACACAGTGACCCTGATGCTAAGTTGCACCCATGTGCATTCTTTTCTTCTTACCTGTCTTCTGCAGAAAGAAATTATGATGTGAGAAACTGCAAGTTCCTAGCAGTTAAGCTACTCTTAGAAGAATGGAGGGACTGTCCTACCTCCAGAATGTGAAACACTTGAAATTCCATCAGGTTAGATGGCCCTTGTTCTTTGGTTGTTTTAATTTTACCATTATTTACCATACCAGGTCCAGTAATATTAAACTGGATGCTCTTTCCAGTCAGTTCACCTCCAATTTCAGCCCATCATCCCCAGGCACCATCCTGAGAGGTGATGAATCTGGTTAAACAAGGTCAGCAATCTGAGCCCGATCCTGGTTCAGGTCGTCCCAAATGTGTATTTGTGCCTTCCTTCATATGCTCACAAGTATGAGCATTGGATGTACACTGCCAGGTTTGCCTGCCACCCTGGGGTTAGTCACGCCATCTAGAGACATCATGCTCAAATGCATTTTCCAAAAAAACTAGCTCCCAGGTTCCTTGGTCCTTTTGAGATTGAGCGCATAATTAACCCTTGTGCGAATCCATCCGAACTTTCGAACAGTTTTCTTCCAGCCATTTGCAGTTATAAATTATTGCTGCATTAGATAAATTTTTCAGCCCAGGAGGATACTGCATTGTAATAACATGCATAGACCCCTCACTGACGAACTGGTTTAGAGTAGATTTGATTGACTACATGACTACAGCCCTAAATAATATATAATTATTCTACAATGTATACTGCATGTTTCATGAACATAGTAAAAGCAATAAAACTTCACAAAAAAGTTACATTATTTGTTGCCATCAGATTATCAATTTATGACCCTTATTTAAAATAAAGACAAATTCCAGGTTTCTACAATAAAATAAAAATGATCTAACAGTCTTGCTGTACTTCTAATGAAACATGTAGGCAGGAGATAAATTATTGGCATCAGTAATGGAACAACTTGTTACAGACATGAGCTCAGAACTGTCAAAGGCTACCTCACTGCCAAAAGCAAAAACAAGGGGAAAACAATAAAAAGACAGAAAAGAAATCACCACTGGCACTGAAGCAATATTTCTATTTAATGTTAAGTTTTGTGCCAACACACGTCATCCACCTTCTAAGGCAATACACCTCTCGCTGTGCCAGTTTCAAAGATCTGTTTTGTCCTCAAATTTGACTAAAATGGTAAAGGTTCTTTCTATAGCCACATATACACACATGACATAAACACCTCCCGCTGAGGTCTGTGTATGGAAGAGTTGTTCAAACTAAGTATTCCCCTGTGAGTTATGGTCTGGTTTACATGTTGCAGCCCTGCAGGCATCACTGTCAGAGTAGGCTTTTATTACCAAGCTGAGGTGCTGGGGGTCTGTTTTTCACCTCCCAGTGTGAGGCTGCAGTCAGCAATAAGGCAAACACCAACAAACAGCCACTTTGCACTGAAGGGCCTGCATCCAGGTTATAGACCTTTTCAGTGCAACAGAGTTGCTAGGAAACAGCTTAGTTTCTCACTTGTCTCTGCCAGCTATTAGGGCTCAAACACCCGACTCTTCTTCCATGATGGGTGGCCAGAGATTAAAATTAATAAATAATACCTGTCAGAGTGTTTTCCATAGTTTCATTTGATCCAGGATCCATGACGCATGGAAAATCCAGGAATAAAAGTGGACATGTAACAGGATAGTTGTCTTTTCAGGATATACAATGGCAACAGCACTGCCCTGCACTTGTCCCATATCTCCAGCACAGATATGAGCTCTGCAGGCGGGGAATCCTGCCCCCTAGAAATAAGCTTTCAGTAAAGAGCAGATATGATTTCAAGAAAGTCTGCCTGCTCATCTGTGTTCCTGTATTTGTGTCTTAGCTACTGTGTAATCAAGCTGCCACCTGGTCTGACCTTTGACTCAAAGCTTGACTGGAAAATATGTGACAAAACACCACCTGGAGTCATTCACATATGCAGTCCACATCAATGTCATGTTTTCTTTGTGATATTGCTGCCTTTTAAAAATAACTAGTTAAATTACTGCTATTAAAAAGTAATCTGTTACCTTACAGATTTACAAAGAACAGTGATTTGCTAGGCTGGTTATCTCACTATTGTTCCAGAAATTTCCTGGTTGTCATCCACCTCTCAGCTGCAGTATAAAGTCATAGTATCACTCAGGTTTCTTTAAAAAATTTCAATAACTAGTTACCCTGTTACACGCTTCAGCCTCCCGGGGAAAGTTTATTCCAGGATTGTGGAATAATTGGTTGAGGCTCCAACCAGTGTTCTTATGACTGGGTTCCTAAAGGGCAACTGTGGTGTGCACTGTGGGAGCACAGAGGTTCTGGATCATCTGCTACGGGCCATGAAGTCATTGTACAATCGAAGTGAGTGCTATGCCCACATCCTTGGCATAAAGTCAAGTACGTTTTCAGCAGGTATTGGACTCCACCAGGGTTGCTTGTTTTCTTTGATACTGGTTTTTAATTTCATGGACATAATCTCATGGTTCTCTGCCAGAAAACAGTGGAATAATCCCACTGGGTTAGGGGGAGAGAGGCTACCTCAGATAAGGGAGTACAAATATTTTGGGGTCTTATTCATAAGTAATTCACAAGAAAGGTGGAGCTGGAGCGCGTGTTAGGCCGGCAGATTGGTGTGGTGTCAGCAGTAATTTGGATATTGTACCAGATTGTTATGTTGAAGAGAAAGTTGACCTGAAAAGCAAAGCTTCTGATTTACCAGTCCCAACCTTCACCTATTGTCATGTAAACTGGGCAATGAGCAAAAGAATAAAGTCATGAATGCAAATGGCCAAAATTAGTTTCTTTTGTAGAGTGGTGGGGCTCAACTTTAGAGACAGGATGAGGAGCTCGGACATTCAGAGGGATACCAGGTAGAGCCACTGCTCTTGTGACTCAAAAGGAGTCAGCTGAGGTGGTTCTGGCATGCCAAACTAGAAGGAGATCCCAGGGGTGGTAGACCCAGAACCCACGGGAGAGATTATATATCTTATCTGGATGCCTCTGGATCCCTAGGATGAACTAGAATGTGTGGCTGGGTAGAAGGATGTCTGGAATACCCTTCTTAGCCTGTTGTCATATGACACAACCTTGGAAAAGCAGAAGATAATGGATGGATTGAGGGAGTTATTTTGTTGCTTGCTTTTCCTCTGTTTGCCTCAGATGCTACTTTTGCCAGATGCGGTTGCCTGCATATTCTCATTCCCTCATAGACTCAGTAAATATTCCCCACCTGCCGCTATTCCTTTTGAAACTCAACACTGGCATATATCACACTAACGATATGGCCTTCTCATTTAGAAAGGTGTTAAGTGTTAATTTATCACTGATCAGCAGAGACCTTGGATGGTGCTGGAGGAGCAAGTGGTGTGCTACTTTGTCCTGACGTTATTTGAGCAGCGAGTTATGTTAGGTGACTGGGATCAGCCTGGCTGCTATCATCCTGCCCAGACTCACATCCTTTAGGTCTTCAGGGAAATATGTTGAGGTGAGGCACAGGGGATCCAATAGAGAGAGAGAGAAAAGAATCTATTTCACTTTTATTTGATGTCAGAACAATGCCGAACATTTCCTTTCACCAATGAATTAACATTTACAGTGCCGTGAAAAAGTATGTATCCCCTTCCTAATTTCTTAATTTTTTTGCACATTTGTCACACTTAAATGTTTCAGCTCATCAAACAGATTTAATATCAGACAAAGATAACCTGAGTAAATTTGTATGATCACTGGCACTGAGTCTTTCACATCACTGTGGAGGAATTTTGGTCCACTCTTTTTTGTAAAACTTTTTTAATTTAGCCATATTGGAGGGTCTTTGAGCATAAACAGCCCATCATTAAAGTCATGCCAAAAATCTCACTCTGATATAAGTCTGGACTTTGACTAGGCCACTCCAAAACCTTCATTTTGTTGTTTTGACCCATTCAAAGGGGGACTTGCTGGCATGTTTTGCATCATTTTTCTGTTGCATAGTACTCTTGAGCTTCAGGGTATGAACTGATATCCGCCTCCTTCAGGATTGATAATATTCTCTTTCAGGATTTTTTGGTATAGAGCTGGGATGTTGTTCTGGATTCATTTATGACCTGAGTCGACCTGAGTTGTTGATGAGCTCTTGGAATAATTTTGTTAGGCTCACCACTCCTGAGAAGATTCACCACTGTTCCAGTTTTTTCCATTTGTGGATAATGGCTCTCTCACCGTGGTTTGCTGCAGTCTCAAAGGCTTAGAAGCGACTTAGTAACCCTTTCCAGACTGATAGATGTCAATGACTTTGTGTCGCAGCTGTTTCTTTGGAGTGGCATGATGTGTTGCTTTTTGAGATCTTGTTACCTATTTCACTTTGTCAGACAGGTTCTGTTTAAGTGATTTCTTGATTCAGCAGGTCTGGCAGTAATTAGGCTCGGGTGTGACAAGTGAAATTGAAGTCAACCTTAGCAAAATGTGGTTAATCACAGATAATTTATCATTTGACAAAGAGGGCAATTATGTTTTCACATAGGCCCAGGTAGGTTTGAATACCTTTTTTTCCCTTAATTAATGAAACCATCATTTAAATTTTTTTTTGCATTTACTTACTTATTAAGTGCGACATATATGCAAATGACTAAGGAACTAGGAAATGGGCAGACACTTTTTCACTGCGCTGCTAATAAAATGTAGCCTTCCCAAGGGTGGGAAGTTTAAGCAATGGTGAATATCATCTGCTGTCACGTCCCCACCTCCTGACCAGCTGACTCCTTCTCTTCCCTTCTTTGTGTGTGTTTAGGCTCCGTGGCGGCTCCAAGACGTGGATTCCGCCCACGCAGTTACACATCCGCTGTCCCTGATCCTCATTACTCACCTGTGGGCTATTGGGCTGATTGAGATGCTGGCTTCAAAAGAGAGAAGCTTTCTTCAAGCCGACACCAGATTGTCTCATCAACAGTGGTAGTCATAGCTCGGCTCCTTGTAACCTATCCTTCACAAACTCAGTTTGGAGTCGGAGGCACTCACACAGAGGAGTGTATGAAAATCCAGCCTCAGCTGTTTTTTTCTGGGGCAAAAGACTACTTGTTATTAATAAAGACTGACTAAACCTTACCACCATGCTCTGCACTTGTGTCCAGGTTTACGGAGGGGCTTAACACCTGCAGATTGTGTTTAATGTCATTTTGCTGACACTGTCTCTCCAACTTTAAAGTTAACTCCATTTTCCTCTCATTTGGTAACCACAATGCTTGTTTATTCATTTTGGAACAACTAGATCTGCAATAGCTAGCAGAGTTTGAAAGATCACTTCATTTGGCAGTGCAGCGGAGAAAGGGGTAGTTTAAAAACAGACTTCTGCATTCTACCAATGATATTTTGTTATGATAAAAATATATGAACATGTCATAATATGTCTTTTAAAGATCTAAAGTTTAAGACAATAAAATTCTGGGGGGTTTTGTTTTGTTTTTTCGCTTCTTGGATGGGCCTTCAACTGTTGTGGACCCCTGGGCATGTGCCCAGAATGCCCAGCCCAGGTCAGGAGGGAGTCGGGTTTCCCTCCACACCTGTACATTGTGAGCTAATCCGCCTACAGCTGATATCACCTGTGTGTCTATAGAGGGATTATACTGCTATTTCTGCAAGTAGGAGAGGGACTTTCATTTTTCATATTCCTTGTAATCCCAATGAAAATCATCCCTGAGAGCTCTTTCACAAATCTTGTTTTAAATATGCAAGCACCTCCTGTAGTGAGTCGTGACTCTGCCACAAAATATAAGACATAATGTTAGAGCCAGTTGAGAGAAGCAATGAATACATAATGCCTGGATGCTGGAATGAATCTGAAGCTAACATGGCTTCACTGGATCCTGTTTCAGATGTGTGTAATTCTTCAGGCCATAGTTTCACAGACCTCAACACTTGTGTCTAGCCAGACTGAGATGGCTAGTTTTAATGCATCTCTCACTAATGCTCTGAATGCTCACTTCTCTTTAATCTTCTTCGGCTCTGAGGAGGGGAAGTTTTCATCTATAAGATCAACGCAGGAGGACTTAATGACCGTGGAGAACAGATGGTGATGAATGATTGTTCTTAATAAGCTCCTCTGCTGCTAACATATGAAATTTGTACTTAGAAACCTTTGTGGAAATTTGTTCTAAGAAACAATTTTCAGACACTTGATGTCAAATGAGTGAAATAACTGTGGAGCTACAAGTCAGTGAGTACAGCTCTGAATATTTTACTTACTTTTTGCCTCAAAAAGTTCTAATCTCAAAGGAAATCATTGTACACAAAACTGCTCTCCATTCCCACATCCTCTGCATCTCATTCACAAAAGTGGCAGATGGTCCAAAGTCTTTGATACCAAAGTGAAAAGCTTCTGCATTTTGTTTACTGCTAATGAAGCAGAGAAGTACAGTAGCTTCTTCAATGGCAAAACGAAGACTGTCGTGTTTCTGATGCAGGCAAGCGCCTGTGCACGAAGCTGCAAATAAGGTGGCATGAGCAAGCGACGCCCATCAGCACCATCATGATGAAAGTTTCCTGTTATAACGAGGCCTTTGACTGTGAATGTCTTTGGCATTCTGGCTTTGAAAGCACTCTTCTCATAGCAGAGATGACAACACTTGGCTCAATGTTCTACTTCCCAGTTTTTTCCAGTGCTGAAATTGGAATGTGGAGGAATGAAAAATTAAACAGATACACAAATAAATCTACTCCAGCACTTGTTATTTAGGTATTTTAATTATTCAGCAATTTTGTATCCACAAGTATAACCTTAGCATATGCAGTACGTCAGTGCAGTAAGTTTCAGAAAGAAAATAATGGGTGTCATTCTTTAATAGGTGCATAGAAATGTTGCGTCCCTGTGCCCAAAAAAATGAAGCTCCAAGCAACGATTTTTTTTTTTGCCTTGACCATCTCGGTATTTTGAAACTGCAAGGAAGATGTGGATCTGACTGAGAAACGCCTGGCACTGCATGCTCATAACAACTTGTGATAGCTAATAAGCATACTGAATATAATCCACCTTTTTAACTCTAATTATAATCAGTGGTGATTCTAGAGTCTGTTGCTGCCCTAGACACAAATTCACAGTGCCCCTCAAACCAGCATCCCTCACCTCTACAACAAAAAAACTGCACTGTCACTTGGGTCATGGACAGCAGAGCTGACTGCTCAGTTAGCCAAGTTAACTAACTAGTTAACAAACTTTGCACATTGCCACAGCTATAATTTTAAGTTTGTCAGCCTACAGAGGGCCTCTCACTGGCCTTGGGCCCCAAGCATTTGCCTGCCTTTCCTAGTAGCAAGAAGTACCTCTGATAATAAGGTATTATATGAATTTCATATTTCATCAAGTACAGTATGACCTGAAGCTAGTGATTAAGCCCATAAAGTCATGAGGAATGACACAGAACAAGGGGAAAAGGCCCGTTTTCATAGACTTCTATACAACCAAGTCTTTTTGCAACCACAGGAGATGCCACCTGTTTACGAGTAAAAACGTTAAGCAGTTTAAGGCGTTTTCACTTTGGCTTCACTTTTTTAGATCCAGAAGCTTCATCTTTTATACTGTCCATGATCAGGGGCCCACCCCTTTACATGGAGCTATAGCCCCATAGACAGTATAGACCATAGGCAGCTTCCAGGTTGTAAAAATCTGTGAAAGCTAGGGTTGCAAAAAGATTTCTTTTCGTATAAAAGTCTGTGGGAAAACAGAATTCTGTAAATTTTGATCATATAATGTTATAAAATGGAGGATTATTTATGGTATGAAGCCCCATGCTCACTGGCTAATGAGCTGCCAGTCACAAGTCATTAGACAATCAGGTAGTGGTTTCACTATCACAGTGAAAATGCTCACCCATTGGTTTCAAAACCAATGGGTCACATCACAGTCGCTACATCACTTTTTTATGCCCTCTATGTGTAGTCTGTGGTCACTGAACTGGACTTCCCCTCCTTCCTGTGCTGTTGGCTCCTTAATATAAAATTGAAAGGGGGCCTATTAGGCTTATTTCCATCTCCATATTTTAATTATTAAACTCTATAAGGATAGCTTTGCATAATTGACTGTAATAATAATAATAATTCAAAATATTATTTGAAAGAAAGCTTTGCTCTCCTCTCCTTTTAATGCCACACTCCATCAGGGACAACTTTCTCTGATTGATTTCCACTTGCAGTGGGTATTAAGTATAATGGGTCCCATTTAAATGAAACCATAAGAGAAAGGCATCAGTCAGAGCTATGGAATACATTCTGAACTATCTATAACTATTTATAATTTATTAGAAGAAGTGTGATGGAATAAGGGGCACTTGAGACAGCTGTTGCTCACCAGCAGAATTTGACAGCACCACCAAATGTATGAGTGGATTAAACCTGGCTAAATGCCCAGGGGCAGTTAATAGCATCTAGTGGAGAATACAGTACATCATGGCTAGTCTGAGCTTATGTAATACACACAGACTGTTGCCACAAGTGTGCAAACTCATGATGTCAAAGTAATGCATTTTTTTTAAATCAACAAAGCATGTAATCAATACAAATGAATTTAAGTGATCAATTTTAATGTCTCACGGCTAGTCTGTAACTGTTTTCATCTTATCAAAGAGAAACCTTGAAAAACAAGGGCAGACTAGCACTTCACCTCAAAGGTGCACATTGCAGGATGAATTTCCAGTAACGCTCGAACTTTCAAAACCAGAGGCAAAGCTGAAAGTAGCGTTCTGTTAGAGTGATGAATCCCACAACACTCGTGTCAAAATTGCTCAAATCTTTGTTAATTAGATTCTGTAGCTCAAAATAATTCAAAGTAAATGTTTTCTCTGATCACGTTTAGTGATGTAAGGCTGCTGCATGTGTGAGCTACACTTACAGACAATATGATTGGAGCACTGAATCAATAGCTCAGCAGCAATGTTAGATCTCCTTAGCTCATCACCATGCTCCTTCAAACCTCCTCAACTCATCAGAATGGGCTGAGGTGAGGCAGGCAGAGAAAACAGGAAAATAAAAGTTAAATTAGTAATGGGGCCTGGGCCCGCTGGCGTGTGGATGAAGGGTTGTGTAATATTGATGAGCCGAGTGCAACGGGAATGACTCATCTGGAGCGGGAGATGAAGAAGAGGAGCACAAACCCTACAGTACAAGTCATAGCTTTACTTTTTTTTCTTTAACTCTGAAACTTAAAACCATTCGCAGACATGCTGCATATCTTTGTCGTGATGTAATGGCTTTCTGTCGATATTAAAATTTAAATCTTTTTGGAATATTTTTCAAAATAAATTGAGTGTATGTATGTATGTGGCTAGAAACCAGTCACTTACACAGTTTGCCTTATGAGTTACTCTTTCTCATTATGTCTTTCTCCTCCTCCACCACCATCGTGTCCTGAACTGAAGTCAGGGCTCTAACTCATGAAAATGCGCATAAACACGCTTACAGCCTACAGTCATTACAGAAGAATGGTGGCCAGAGTGGTTCGTCCTACAATGGCCACTGTAGCTTGGATTGTGCACTTGATTTATTAGGGGTAAGAAAACAGAGCACAGCTGACTGCTATCTGCAATTTACTGACATCTAGTGGTGAGATTTACACACTGTCGCTTTAAACCGGTGAGTGAAATTTGTGAAAAAACAAACGCAAACAAGAGAACACCACCTAAATCAAAACATAAAGCACAAATTTCCCAAATTGGACATAAAACTTGTCCCACTACCACAATTTCAAAAGGCAACAACACCCTGAACTCCGGGTTAAACTAAAGGTTAAATTAGCTATTGAGAACAAAACTTTTTTTTCTTTCTTACTAAGAAGAAAGCATGCCTTTTTCCACTGTACATTTGGGACAACATGGGAGACTTTCTTTTGGAGCCAGCCTCAGGAACTGCAATTTTGCCATTTTTGTGGCTTTATTTTTCACTCTCAGAGGCTGCTGGTGAGTCTGATCACTTACGTATTTCCATGCCAGTCCTTTTAGATGGCAAAATTTGATTGATTATTTAAATCAATGATACCACTTTTTAGGGTTTGCAACATGTCATTTTGTCAATTTAGTGCTGATGGCACCATTTTTTAATACAAAAAAGCACGTCTCAACTCATTTTGCACCAGATATAGCTGCAATAGCTGCTCCGGGGTGGGGTCACTGCCCACAAAAGAATGTGCGGAACAAGGCATGACATCTTTTCTACTCATGTTCATGTATTTGGAATGTCAGAAGGGCACTATCAGACCATATCCAAGAAGCAAGGTTCAAAATTTAGCGGAAGACAGCCAGGAGAACCAAACCAGAAGAACATAAACTGAAAAAAAAAAAGTTGGACTCAGAGTAAATAAAAAAGGAACTTTATGTATCTCAGGTTTGCCAACATGAGAAACCAAGGGGGATGATAACCTGACCTAGACTAAGGAAACAGCAATAAACTCAGTCAAACACAGAGGGTGTGGAAAAAGAACAAGGAGAAGTCAAAACACAGAAATCCACAAGGATCTACCTTTCAAAATAATACAGGAAGTAGATGGAAAGAGGGACCAGAGTCAAACTCAAGACAGTAGTGAGACACAGAAAGACAAAGAGGAACATTAAAAATGAAAAATTTAGCAAAATAGGAGCTGAGGATTACAAAAAAAAAAACCCTGAGAATCATATTCAGAAACACAAAGGAAATGAAAACAAGGGAAAACAAACCATAGATAATTCAAAGACCATGACAAGAAGTCATTCAGTGGATCACTAATGTCTTGAACCTCTTTATTTTTTGGTGCTAAGTAGTGCTTGAAAAAGGTAAGCCTTCTTGTCACCCCTCACACTAAAAACTTAATTACATTCAAATTCCCACTGTTTCTCAAGTTCAAGAAAACCAAAACCAAAAAGTAATATATAAGTAGCATACTCATCAGAATTTAATGTTATGGTAGCCCATAAATGTGACATGTTCTTTCTGTCTCATATTTTCAGTTCTCCACAGATCATCTGATTTGAGGCAGAAATTCCAGTTGTGACCTCTGATATGGGAGCAAGGCTTCACTACATGGCCAAAAACTTTTGCCTCTTTTCCACTAGTACCTACTTTGCTCTGCTCCTCGCATCTTGACTCTACTCTACTCAGTTTAATTAATTTTCTGTTACAACTGAGTACTGCCTTTACAAGTCCAGTGACGCCATTTGTGTGCGACACAAACACAAACGGTTGCTCCGTCTAGCTTCCTGTGGATTCTGTTGTCAGCCACCAAGAAAAAAAAAGGGTTGTGCTGGTTAGTGTGTAACCATATCCATCGTTGCTGGGTTTCAAAAACTGCAGTTTTGATTCTTGTGTAGGAGTCACTGTCATGACTTATCTAGTGACATCACTGTCTGGCCAATCGGTGGCACGCATTCTGTTGACGCCACATTTTTGGATCAACTCAGAGCGCTTGGAACCACGGCTGAGTAGGTCCTAAAAAAGTACCTGGTAACAGGTACTACAACCTAATGGAAAACCCTAAAACCTGAGCTGAGACGAGTCGGGCTGAGTAGGTACTTCTGGGAAAGAGGCATATGACATTTCCATATGAGCAGAAACACAAAGAAATTTGCAATGAATAGGTTTACCTTATGTTTTTATGCATTTTTCAGTAGAACACACTAAAGGTAAAAGATGAATTTTCATGTTTTACCTTTAATCGACTTGTGAGTAATGCTGTAAATCTGCAGCTGGAGACTTACTTAGAAAAAATGCCACGATACATTATTCAGAATGAGAGCATAACAAATAGTTGCAGGCTCATTGTTATATCTTTACAATGACATGCTTTCAGTCCTATTGGTGATGATGGAGGAGGCACAGTTGGCCAGATGATGGGCTTTAGTTTGCTGTGATGTAGCTGTTTTGCTGCTGGTTTTAATTACTAATCAGATTATTAATTCCAGCTGTTGCTTGACTGCAGAGAGTGCCAACATTCATTTCTGTACAGACTACCCCAAATTATCATTAATAAAAATTTTGATGAGTGTTTCTCATTTTTACGTGTTAGAAGGTGGCCATTAGCCATTAACCTTCTGAGGTCTAACTCATGATCAGTGATGACCTCAACCCTAACCCTAATCCTAACCATAAGCAATCAGAATATGTCATTTTTCTTTTAAATAAATTATTCTTCCAAGTTTTGGACTTTCAAAATATAGGGTTAGGGTAGGGTTAGCACTTTTGCTGATTTAGCCCTCAGAGGATTCACCACTCTGTAAGGATTACCAGCAAATACAGAAAGATAGTAATGTCTTCTATACAGCAATGTATTTGGATAATCTACCTCATTGACCTGTGCCAGTGCTGAAAGTACTTAAAACAAGCTTGATGTGTTCTGTGTGTCTATTTCAAATTTAAAGTTAATGTAGCATGAGGGGAAAAGCCCAAACCGTAAAATCAGAATTGCTGGCAGGATCACAGTCAGCCATCAAATTTGTCAACATCCATTTGTTTTCTGTCACCCCCTCATGGTTTTCATGCCGCATTGATGTCCCGGGGTAAAAAAATGGCCAGTACACTGTAGCATGCTAATGAGGTGCGAATCCAATATTTTAGGATCTATAACTGAGGCCTCCAGTGGACAAATATACAAATACAGCAACAAAATGGGATTTGCTGGGTGGGGTGGGGTGGGGTGGGGGTGGGGTAATTTGAAAGGTCTGGCCTGCAGGCCAGTCTGCAACCGGGCTCTCTTACTACAAAACTATGCTGTTGGAATAGCATGGCGTTCCCTTGTATCTGTGAAAGTGATGAAATTGTGAATGGCACAGTGAACTGACTGTCATTTAGTGAATCAGTCACAAGTTAGAACCTGTCGTACATGATGCTGTAAAACTCTAAAAGTCTGCTGCTGCTGTCATTAAATGTAACAGAGCTGCGTCCTTCTCCATACAGAGCTTTGCAGATGTGGGTAAAAGAGGGGGCATGTGCTTCATCAAAGCAGTGTCATAATGCCCAGGGATTTCAGTTTATGGACTTTGAACTCTTGTTTTAGTAGTCTCTGCTTGTCTCTCAGATTATTGTTTACATTTTCATCTTGCATCTTCTTAGCATTTTGAGTCTTTAGTTTTTGGCTTTGTTTTATTCTTAGTCACGTTTTAGTTCCTTCTGCATTTTGTGAGCTTTTCATTATTTTTATATAGTAGGTATTTCCTTGATAATATCTCAGCTTAGGTTTCTTAGTTATAGTTTGCCATTACCCTCATCTTCCTTTGTAGCTTATCTTCATCTCTGTGTTAGGTGTTTTCGGTTTAGATCACTTTCTGTTTTATTTTGACAGTCATTTGTGTCTTGGACCTTGCTGTTAGTTTTAATTCCCCATTTCTTGTTAAGAAAATTAGTTTCTGCAGTTCCCCAGGTGCCTCTCCTTCCCTTGTTACTCTCTTATTATTACCTCTTGCATTTAAAGCCTCAGTTGGTTAGTGTCCTGTGTCAGACTGTCAGTGTTCCTTGCCTGTGATCCTGCCTCATGTTTGCCCTGTTTAGCTGTAGTGTTTTGGATTCTGATATTTGCCTTCTGGACTTCCACAGTCCAGCTGAATTAAGGTTGCTTTACCTTGAGAGTCATTTGGGTCCTTTTGTCCTGCTCGCCATGACAGTCTTCACCCTGCAGACTGTTTTCTACATATATGTAGAAATTTACTGTAGCTGAGTATTTATTATTTTTTAAATTGACAGGATTTTTGTGCTGTTAAAATTTGAGATTATTTCATGTTAAATACCGAAGTTACAGCAATATCCGTTAAACAGTGACTCTAAGTGGAATGGAGATTTAATTCTGCGTCTGAAGAGGAAAACATCAAAGAATATTGTGCATACTAATTTCATTAAATAAAATGTTACAATATCCTTGTAAATGTCGTAGTTATATGTTTTTCAACAAGTTCATAATTATTCTTTATAGTAATAAATATTCGACTGTGCCAGAGTGTATAGGACCACTCTGGTTCATGAATCGTTTTCGTAGGAAAACAAATTGCAGTTGTGTATCTGTGAGTTATGGTTGTAGACATTAAAAGGGCAAAATGGACCACTTGAAGAATCCTGGAAGTAAGATCATAAACGCACAAGATTTGCAGTTATGGCATATCTGCCCTGTCCTCATACTTTGCCAGCCAACCAAAAAGAGGTAAATAGGAATCTGAAAAAGAAAAAACTTTTTCTGTG
This sequence comes from Pterophyllum scalare, assembly GCA_024447675.2. Lineage (NCBI taxonomy): Eukaryota > Metazoa > Chordata > Actinopteri > Cichliformes > Cichlidae > Pterophyllum > Pterophyllum scalare. The sequence continues at coordinate 188,363 of JAMQGT020012465.1, read as the reverse complement.
ATCCAACAATACAGTTAATGCTAATTTCAAAATGTTAGTGGCCTGTTCCCAGTACAGTTTTTTCCAAAGATTACTTGTTAAAATCTGTGTCCAAACCCTGACTGTAAACTCTCAATTTATTCAACTTTTGGCCAACAGGTATGAAACAGTCCAGTTGAGGCTCAGGTCAGTTCATATTGGCATGATAATGAATATAAGCACAATACTTCCACAAAAAATGGTCATTTGCTTTTTGGTGCAACTGCTGAAAGAATAACAGCAAATGTGAAGGATGGCTTGAGTGCTAATGAGCCAATTATTCTGACAAACAGCCAAGGAAATCAAATGGTGGCCCCATGCACGAGAGGTAAGTGGGTCATTATGATCAGATACTTGCTTCCAATTTGTGGTTTCTAATGGTTTAACTCCAGAAAAGTCGATGCCATCTCTGAAGATGACTGCGGAGTTCCAGAAAGGATGAAGAGCTAAGATTTGAGGTGAAGGCAAAATTATGTGAGTAAAAAAAAAATTTTAAAAAAAGTGTGCCTAGATTTAGGTTGAGTGAAATGCCATTTTTTAATGTTAGCATAATTATAATTTGAAATTAATTTGGTTGCATCAACTTTATAATTTCCTTATCATGAATAAAGTCATATTACAATAAGACAATACATCTGATATAATTTTAAAAGGACAAAATAACAGCATAAATGTTTGCTTTGCACAGTAAAATAAACATTTATGAAATTATGAGACATTTGTTCATATCCATCATCTGAGCATATCTGCACTCTTTTGTTCACTGTTTGTACCTGTAAAAGCTTAAATCTCCATAGCGGACATGAACATGGACAGCTGGAGAATTGACGGCTGAGTCATCGCTCCTGTTATAGTTCTTTGAAGTGTGCCTTAAGTCTGCATGCATAGTTGGTGTATTGTAATGTAAATTCTTCGTGGACAAGTCAGCATGGCCACAAAAAACAGGCAGGCAGACATCCACACAAACCCTCATGCTTCATCATCTAATGATGAAATATAGAGATGAATATGTCCATAGATGAATGAGCCTATCACAGCACACAGCATCTCAGTTATATGCTGTGCAAAGATGCCTGAGACAGTCCAACACGCAGTAGCAGGATGTAGGATGCAAGATCGGGCAGCATGCACTGAGAGGCGCAACCAGGCTTGGATAGTACATGGGACCATCTGGACTAGACTTTATTCGAATCTTCTCCAAGTCCCAGTGGGAGAAACTTCTGAAATATGGGTGAACACAACAGACAGAAAAACAGCTGCTCACTACACAACCAGCTGTAATGCAACAGTGGACAACTTCATTGAAAATTTGAAAGTGCTGGGATGCCATATGCTTTCAGGTACTGAGAGACAAAAACAGACAACTTTAAGTCCTCATGAGATGCTTTCCATCCATCCATCCATCCTCTTATTAAAATCCTCTACTTGCTGTTTCATTGTAATATTTTCAAATACACACTTGTTAAAACTGCTCCACAACCACCTGGCAACCTCTGGCCTTGAGTGGAAAAAATGAGCACTCCACAACCAGTTATTATTGGACATGTGACTTATCCATTAACAACTGATGGCAGCTGCTGGGAAAATGATTACTAAAGCCCCAGACATGTAGGCCTACAGATCAGTCAGTGACCACCCTGGCAACCACCGGGTTGTGATTACTTTTGTTGTGAGCGTATTGCTGCAGTTATAGTTTCAGCGGGAGTGGCAGACTTGTCTACAAACATTGTTCAGCTACTTTACTTCTGAGCTGCAGTGAAACTATGGAAAGTGTGACAAAAACCGTAAATGGAGATAATTTGTCTTCAAAGTAAAAGTTGCAGCTTTTGAAACATGTTGACTTCAGTGCTGAGGTGCAACTTTTACTTTGAAGGTGAATCTTCTCAATTTCCTGTTTGCATCACACTTTTTGAAGTTTTACTGCTGCTTGGCTAGTTGTTCAAGAATATTTGCAGACAAGCATTTTAAAAAACTACAGGCAACCAAAGCAAACACTGAGTTGTATCTCATTCAATATGCTGGACAACTCTTGTGTGCATGATGTCACGTGAGAGACGTGATGTTCAATTAGTAATTTATGGTTAGAGTTAAAAAGGAGGATACAGGATACTTTTACCATTTGATTGTCACTAGCCTATGAGTGCAAAGTGTATATTTTCTATTGCATGGTCCATCACCACTACAGACTATATAGGAATTATAACACAGACAAAAAGGTGTTTCAGATCTTTTTGGGCATTAGACATTAATGCATAGATTGAGATCAGTGACAGTAAACTGGCCCCATCAGTTTGACTCAGGTACCTCTATTGCCTGCCTAACTAAAAAAAGAATGATGATGAAATTCATATGCAATCTGTGAGATACCAAAGAGCATCTTGCCTTATTTTCCATTACAATGAATCCCAGACAGTTGCTGCTGCTGATTCTTTTTGGTAATTGAACCTCTGAATGAGTCATGAGTTTTTGGTTTTAAGGTTGGATGGCTCATGAAAAAAAAAAATACAGGCAGAACAGATTTGTTTGGTCTCTCTCTCTCTCACGGCACTCTGACCACCTTATTCTTCAATCTTTAATTGCAGCTGTTAGTTTTTTGAAAGTTCTAGACAGCAAATTTTGGGGGCATGTTTTATAAGTTGGTGAAGGTAACGTATTAGTGAAATAAGTTTTGCTTACTCAAATTTCAGAATGTACAATAAGCAAAAGATTTACCTTCCTTAACTTTTTCAGTATATTCTAAATTATTAATTTTTTCTCCCCCTCTGTACACTGCCTCAGATTTACTGCTCATGAAGCAGTCCAAAATAAATATGGATCACATGGAATGTAACATCTGAATACAGCTCTTCAAACACAGACGTACAATAGGCATGAATTTCAAAAAGTGTATTTGTATACTTTTCAGCTGCTGTCCAAGAAACAACAAATATTTGTTGGAAAGGCCTGACTGTGCTGAATCTAAAGTTGAAATAATTGTCTCTTAACATCCTGTGCAATGCCCTCAAACATAATCACAAATGACAAGCACAGATTCCATAACCCTTCCTCACATGATGCCACTAACACCTACAGTATTCAGTCTGCTCTTAGAGCTGTGTATGACCTTATTTGCATTTGCGTCCTATTTTTAATTTTTTTATTCTCCTAATGCTTTGCATTTTGCTGAGGTTGAGACATCTGTTGCCCCACAGTTGTGATAGAGCTCATCTGCAGGTCCACTTGTTACCGTTTTGAAAGTTCCTGTTAGACCTGCTGTTATTGAACATTTCCACGGCACTCACTTGGGCAAGAAGCAAACTGAACACAAACCCTCACTTTATTTTGCCGAACCAACAGCCGAGTATTGAGTCCATGAGGTCCAAGAGTAGATGAATAGCTTTGGTTTGTTTGTTGTTCTCACTAACTGTCCAACTGGTTTTTCCTACTCTTTTACAATCTGTCTGTCCTCTGTATCTCCATCCTCATCACTCCCTCTTCATACTGACAATCACACACAAACATATTGTATTCAATTAGACAGTAACAAGTGATCAGGTTCAAATAAGGCAAATAAAGTACTTTAGACCTAACTGATTATAAGAGGACAGTCAGTACAACCCATTGCTCAGTTATGTGAAATCATCACTAGTGAATGTGGGCAAAACAGAAGCTACCTAGGCATTATAACATACAGTGCCTTGCGAAGGTATTCGGCCCCCTTGAACTTTTCAACCTTTTGCCACATTTCAGGCTTCAAACATAAAGATATAAAATTTTAATTTCTTGTGAAGAATCAACAACAAGTGGGACACAATCGTGAAGTGGAATAAAATTTATTGGATGTGTCAAACTTTTTTAACAAATAAAAAACTGAAAAGTGGGGCGTGCAATATTATTCGGCCCCCTTGTGTTAATACTTTGTAGCGCCACCTTTTGCTGCAATTACAGCTGCAAGTCTCTTGGGGTATGTCTCTATCAGTTTTGCACATCGAGAGACTGAAATTCTTGCCCATTCTTCCTTGCAAAACAGCTCGAGCTCAGTGAGGTTGGATGGAGAGCGTTTGTGAACAGCAGTCTTCAGCTCTTTCCACAGATTCCCGATTGGATTCAGGTCTGGACTTTGACGTGGCCATTCCAACACCTGGATACGTTTATTTGTGACCATTCCATTGTAGATTTGGCTTTATGTTTTGGATCATTGTCTTGTTGGAAGATAAATCTCCGTCCCAGTCTCAGGTCTCTTGCAGACTCCAACAGGTTTTCTTCCAGAATGGTCCTGTATTTGGCCCCATCCATCTTCCCATCAATTTTGACCATCTTCCCTGTCCCTGCTGATGAAAAGCAGGCCCAAACCATGATGCTGCCACCACCATGTTTGACAGTGGGGATGGTGTGTTCAGGGTGATGAGCTGTGTTGCTTTTACGCCAAACATATCGTTTTGCATTGTGGCCAAACAGTTCGATTTTGGTTTCATCTGACCAGAGCACCTTCTTCCACATGTTTGGTGTGTCTCCCAGGTGGCTTGTGGCAAACTTTAAACGAGACTTTTTATGGATATCTTTGAGGAATGGCTTTCTTCTTGCCACTCTTCCATAAAGGCCAGATTTGTGCAGTGTACGACTGATTGTTGTCCTATGGACAGACTCTCCCACCTCAGCTGTAGATCTCTGCAGTTCATCCAGAGTGATCATGGGCCTCTTGGCTGCATCTCTGATCAGTCTTCTCCTTGTTTGAGATGAAAGTTTAGAGGGACGGCCGGGTCTTGGTAGATTTGCAGTGGTCTGATACTCCTTCCATTTCAATATGATTGCTTGCACAGTGCTCCTTGAGATGTTTAAAGCTTGGGAAATCTTTTTGTATCCAAATCCGGCTTTAAACTTCTCCACAACAGTATCTCGGACCTGCCTGGTGTGTTCCTTGGTCTTCATGATGCTCTCTGCACTTGGAACAGAACCCTGAGACTATCACAGAGCAGGTCCATTTATACAGAGACTTTATTACACACAGGTGGATTCTGTTTATCATCATCAGTCATTTGGGACAACATTGGATCATTCAGAGATCCTCACTGAACTTCTGGAGTGAGTTTGCTGCACTGAAAGTAAAGGGGCCGAATAATATTGCACGCCCCACTTTTCAGTTCTCTATTTGTTAAAAAAGTTTGACACATTCAATAAATTTCATTCCACTTCACGATTGTGTCCCACTTGTTGTTGATTCTTCACAAAAAATTAAAATTTTATATCTTTATGTTTGAAGCCTGAAATGTGGCAAAAGGTTGAAAAGTTCAAGGGGGCCGAATACTTTCGCAAGGCACTATATATTATGCCTTCACACACATATGAACTTGAGTGACGTCCCATTCTTAATCCATAGGGTATGATGTCAGCCCAAGTTGTCAGGGAAGTTATCTGTCATTAGCTTTTTAATGATCTGTTTTAAACATTATGAAATGGCAGCACTATATCACATTTTAGGTGTCTGATTTTTTAAAGACATGATAAATTTAAAATATTCAAAAACCATTACTTAGTTATTTTGGACATCTATACTGAGCCATGGACCCACCCAGTAACGTCTTATTTCACTAGAGATCTTAAATGATAAAAATCATTACATGGGTGATAATATTTATGGTAATATGAATCATGATGACAGCATCTGTGGCAGAGAATGAACACAAGCGTGGAAGAATCAATTTACAGGTAATCCTGGTGCTCTCAGGTGAGTAATACCAATATCTTAAACACTGGAAATGTAGCCTTTAAACTGAGATACACAGAGACAGACTGATGTCATTTGAATCATCAGATTATATGTAAAGTTTTTTTTTTAACAGTGTTTGTCAACAATGACCACCACCTGTACTGCTGACCAGCAGTTTGCCAGTGGAAGCTGTTGGGCTTAGACACGGCATAAGGAACAGGTGAAGGTGGGTTTTGAGGCGGTAACAAGAGACTAAGTTGAGTTGCCATCAGAGAAGCAACAATGTGAGGAGTAATATGCAGTTGTCCAGATGCATGCAGAGGAATTGTGCATGTTCCCAGCAGGCAAAGCAGACTGAGCAGCTGCTACGAGCTTCCATGTCAGCAGGGGGCCCCCAGGAGGACTTGAGAGTCACATACAGGCTGATAGATGCATATTTGTTGTGCGTGTGATGTTTCACTGGTAATCATACAAGACTTTTTGATAAATATGTTTACAATCTTACAACACTGCTGGATCAATCAGTTCCACTGCTTGTGTCAGAGGTGGGGTCAGGTTCGTGTGCACTGAGTTAAACTGTTAAACAGAAGCATCAAGCAAGCCTTCATTTCAGTCAGTGTGTGGATGAGCCTGGAGTCCCAAAATGAAGTCAGGCATTTGTACAGTAGTTAAAGTTCATAAAATAACATAATGAGCTTGAATTGTTTTGGTTTTTTTTGTTGTTTTTCGCCCTTAATGTAAGTTTGTGGGGGATTAATTGAAAGCGTGAATAATTACGCTTTTCTCTTTCTAATCCAGTTGAATCTTAATTGGTACCGATGAATGAGGAGACATCAGGAATACTCGTTTATGAAACTTTTTTGTTTCATTACCTCAGCTGCAATGAACTGGAAATCTGGAAAGTGTGGGAGGTTTTTTTATATCCTTAGAAAACTCAAACAAAAACTTACATGTAAAAATAACAGCTGAGAAAGTAAAAGGTTGTTCAGCTTCCAGTCCACATGAGGGGAGAGATATACTGTAAAAGGGAACTACAGAAAACCTTTTCACTTTTGCATTTTTTATTACCTGTAACACAATGAGATTAAAAAAATGCCCAATCCCTACTCCCTAAGCCCTGATCACAGACTTGGGCACCTGAAGGATGTCTTGATGCCTAGCGCTTTACAAACAGTTTCTAAAAATCTAAGTTTTTTGCAAACTTTGAGGAAATAAATCACAGCTCTCAGAGTTGTGAAGTCAAATTTGAGTTAACCAGCTATTCCAGCTGAGGTTCTGCCCAAAAATGAATTAGTCCTCACAGACTGCTGTCTGTTAAAATTCAGTTCAATTTTATTTACATAGCCCCAAATCACAACTCATCTCAAGGTGCTTTATATAGTAAGGTAAAGACAGTACAATAGTACAGAGAAAACCCCAATAATAAGGGTCATCTGATCCAGCGCTAACTATAAGCCTTATCAAAAAGGAAATTGTTAAGCCTAATCTTAAAAATAGAGAGGGTGTCTGTCTCCTGAATCCAAACTGGGAGCTGGTTTCTCAAAAGAGGGGCCTGAAAGCTGAAGGCTCTGCCTCCCATTCTGCTTTTAGAAACTCCAGGAACCACAAGTAAGTCTGAGAGCGAAGAGCTCTATGAGGTAATATGTGTCATAGTCCTGGATCTGTTTCCCAGCATTATGAGCTTTTTTGGTCTTTGAGGTTTTTTTTAATTTAATTATTATTTGTGATACCTCCTCTTGTCCTGTGTCAGGGCATCTGTGCAGGTTAAGATTTCAGTGGTGTATAGTTTTCCTTTTCACTTTGTGCTTCAAGTTCATTTATTAGGATAACAAACTGCTCACTTTTTGTTAAACTTTGCCTGACTCCCCGCATCTGCGTTTGGGTACTGCACTCTACGTTCTGTCTGCATATTTTGCAGACGATGACACTATGAGGTCTTTAAGATAACGTGGGGTTTGATTATTCAAGGCCTTGTACTGTATGTGAGAAGGTTTATAAAATTCAGTGAAGAGAGGCTAATATGGGAGAAATATGCACTCTTTTTCTAGTCCCTGTCAGTACTCTCACTGCAGCATTTTGGACCCACTGAAGGCTTTTCAGGGAACTTGTTGACCAGCCTGATAATAATGAATTACAGTAGTCAAGCCTAAAAATAATAAATGCATGAACTAGCTTTTCAGCATCACACTGAGGCAGGATGTATCTAATTTTAGAAATATTTCTCAAGCCCTACATATATATATATATATAACATGTGCATGGAAGAACATATCCCTGCCAAAAATGACTCCAAGATGTTACTGCAAGCCAAGGTAATGCCATGCAGAGTAAGTATCTGGTTAGACTCCATGTTTCTAAGATTTTTAGGGCGAAGCTTTCTCTGACTTTAGAAGCAGAAAATTAGAGGTCATTCAGATCTTCATGTCTTTACAACATTCCTGCAGTTTAAGTAATTGGTGTGTGTCATCTGGCTTCATGGATAGATAAAGCAGGGCATCATCTGGATAGCAATGAAAATGTTATGCCTTCTAATAATACTGCCTAAGGGAAGCATGTATAATGCAAATAGAATTGGTCCTAGCATGGAACTGTCACAACTGCTGCAGCAGGCAAGGCACAGAGGACCTCAATGCAGGACTCAGAGGCAAGAGCTAACGTGCGCTTCACTTTATTAATCACAACTCAGGGTTACAAGGCTGGACGGGTGCCAGCTGCATGAAAACTAGAAACCAGAGAAACTCGAAAAACTAAAGCACACAGCAGGAACAGCAACTTAGACGCCTACACTGACAAGGACCTGACAAAGGACAAAGACAAAAGCAGACAATAAATATACCAGGGCTAATGAGGAGAGTGACAAGAGGTGAGGGGCACAGCTGAACATAATTACACAGAAGACTATCAAAATAAAACAGGAATGGACCAACCATAACACACACACACAGACTTAACACACGGAAACCTGACACAGAGGGAATCTAAACATGACCAAAACAGGAACCTAAATAGAACACACGGGAAAACACCGGGACATCAAACTAAACACAAGACATGAGACAAGGGATGAAGACATGAGAACAAAACATACATAGGAACAATGACAGAACAGGAGGACATGGGGAGCAAAACATAACACAGCTTGACACCGGAGGGATAACACAAACACCTGAACACAGACCATGGGAAAAATCACATGAGGGAAACAAGAACTAACCCAAATAACTAAACAGAAAACTATGATAAACTAAAATCCTAATTCATAACTTAACAACTAAGGCGCACTGGGCCTATGGCCCAGGATCATGACAGGAACCCTGTGGAACCTCATAATTTATCTTAGCATGTCCAATTGGTCCATTTACATGAACAAACTGGAATCTGTAAGATATGATTCAAATCACTGCAATCCAGGTCCTGTAATCTCAGTGCTATGTTCTAATTACTGTAGAAAAATATTGTCTTCAGTGGTATCAAATGATGCACTGAGGTCTAGCAGGACAAGCACAAAGATGCACTTAACTCTTTACCATCATGTAAAAATATTTCTATGCTTCTGACTCAAAAAAATAAAATAAGATTAAAAAAAATCAACACTGAGGCTTAAAAACCAAAATTATTCTGTGGTTGGCACCCACAGAAAGTATATAAGCGTTAATACAAGAATTCCAGTAGCCCTATTAGTACATGCCATTTATGGTCATTAGGTGCCCTGGGGTGACACAGAAGCATTTTATAGCATCGTTTAAATTTATAAATTTGCTGGAGAGGTTTGGTTGAGAGCTACAGCATTATCACTACACATGAGGTAATAAGAGTCAAATTTGGAGATGGGGAAACAAATATGGTGAATGGAGAAATATAGCAGCTGGAACATGTGCCTCTGTTGTGTATGTGCATGTTTGTGTGCACATGCTTGTGCTGAATCATGCCGTAATTTCAATCAAGAGTGTGTCACATATCCCTTTACACAGTCCTCCCAGCCAGAGCTCAGTGTGGTGAACGTGACGCATCAATTATAGATAGGCAGTAATGCACACTTTGCCTGAGTGCATTCCCAAGTGGCACCATTAAAGATGAGAATATTCTGGGCTTCATTCACTGCAACATCAATTAATTACTGTGGCATTCCCTTAAATTCTGAATACTTCTCTTCAAAGTTTCACCCCAATCCCTGTGAATTTTTGAGAGTGCTGTTAAGAAATGCTGCCCAGAATATATAAGCAGGAATCTGGGGGCTCATCTTGATGCTGGAGAGTCATATAATTAAATTAAATTCCTCTGCTGACTCCTCACAAAGTGAAGGATAGATCAACTTGATGATCATTTCTTGCATCTTCTCACTTATCATCTATTATCTCACATCTTATCTCTTCACTTACCTGTAAGGCTCTTTTCTGCTCTTAAACTGAAGAAACTGTTAAACTGTGCTATTTTAACAAAAGAAAAAAAAAGGTCATTTTGAAATTGATGTCTCAAAAGTTGGGACATGTTTACCACTGTGTAGCATCCCCTTTTAACATTTGGGAACTGAGGAAACCAGCTGGGGACCAGGTCTGTGACCGATCAGTCGATTAACGTTGTCAAAGGAACTTTGGTGCATCAACACAGCAATAAAATGGCTAATAAAATAAAGTTAATCTGCTATCAGTCTGGCATCATTTTATGAGTAAAGTTGGCAGTTACGTGCAGCCTGTGATAATATGGTGATCACCTGTGATAAATCAGTGAAAAATGTCAATTTACATGCACAGAAATTAACATTAAACAGGAATTCACATTAATTACTTACATTCACGTCCAGCCTTGAAATTCAAATTCCAAAATTCCTCCATAAATAGTTACATAGTTGCTGCAGGATGATGCTTTAAGTGCAGCGTAGAAAGAAATATAACCAGAATACAAGCAGTTGGTACCCTGATGGCAAAGAGGTGCATTGCAAAGGAGTTGCATATGCTGATTCAGATTAATTGCAAAGTGCTGGCAATCTTTCTCTGATTATAGATTAGAAAGCAATTATTGCAAACCTTCAACAGTCTGTCTGAGAGTGATTGTAGTCACCCAAGTCAGACCACAGTTGTTTGGAGACAGGTTGCCTCCCACCTCAGACCTATGCAGTCACAGAGAGGTGGAGGTTCTGGGTTGGGTTGTACACTCAACTTTTTAGTCATAAGGCCGTTGCCATCCTGTTTGTACTTGTGTGTCTGAACCAAGAAGTTGCTTTAAAGAGAAATTAAAAGAAGAACCTGCACATGAAAAGTTTTAACTTTTCAATGTGTTCCCAAATTATATGCAAAAATAAGCTCTCTTCTCTGTTTTCCATTTTTACTTATCCTACAGTAACAGTGGGGCAAAAGCAGTGTTTTGTTTTTCAGCTCATGCCTGTACTCCCTCTGCTTCTGCTGCTGAGGCACCCTTTGCTCCTTCCTCTACCACCTCCTCTCCAACCTTCGCTCTCTCTCCAGCACTCCACTTTCCACTGTCATGAATATCTCAGTCTATCGTTGCCTTTCTGCATTTTTAATTCCCTTTGAAATACTCTAGTGGACCACTGATTAGCCACAATTTGATATTTTCCACCTTCCACCGTTCTAGGACTTGGCATTTTTCACCTACAGCTTAAAATATATATTCCTACGATATAAAAGCTTTTCATAAAGACATATTGTGACTCATTCTGGTTTCCTGCTGGTCCATGCTGTAGAGTGCTGCATGGATGAGGTATATTTTAAGCCAGTTGTGAAGTTAGCATTTATTTTGCCTTAATTCTTTATGGCATAGATTCAACAAAGTGCTGGAAATACATTATATTGCCAAAAGTATCCGCTTGTCTGCGTTCACACAGAGACTGTATGAACTTGAGTGGCATCTCATTTTTAATCCATAGTTTTTTATATGATGTCAGCCAACCCTTCTGCGAAGGCTTTCCACAAGGTTTAGGAGTGTTTAAGGGAATTTTTGACCATTCTTCCAGAAGCACATTTGTGAGATCAGACTCTGATGTAGGACAGGAAGGCCTGGCTCACAGTCTCCACTCTAATTCGTCCCAAAGGTATGAACCCAAAGGTTCAGTTCAGGAAGCTTTACAGACCAGTCAAGTTCTTCCACACCAAACTCTCTCAACTATGTCTTTATGGGCCTTTTTTTGTTCACTAGTGTGCAGTCATGTTGGAACAGGAAGGGGCCATCTCCAAACTGTTCCCACAAAGTTGGGAGCATGATATTGTCCAAAATGTCTTGGTATTCTGAAGCATTAAGAGTCCCTTTCACTAGCAATAAGGGGCCGAGCCCAACTTCTGAAAAACAACCCCACACCAAAATCCCCCCACCACCAAACTTACACTTGGCGCAATGCAGTCAGACAAGTACCATTCTCCTGGTGGAGGATTTGATCTCTAACTAGAAGCCAGAGTGATGTGCCTGAAACTGACAGTATAATCTTACTGCAGGGTATTGAAGATCATTTAGATTTGCTTTGAGCCTGAAAACCTTTGGCTCATCATATAACTGCAACAGCACAAAGGGCAATAATAAAATAATAATGTGCAGCCTACCTGGAAGTACAGCAAGAAATTAGCTTCTTGTAATTCCCTTTAACTACCTAGTCACCAGACTTTATGAGTAGAAACATGTAGTAAAATTTTAGGTTTATTTTTGTATTTATTGGTATATCTTTAATTATCTATTCCAAATCTTTTCCTGATGTTTCTAGGGAAAAACAAAGTTTTGCAAACCCACCACATCTCTCATCCAGATATTCCAGCTGCAGTCTGATTTCCTCCCGACTCCTGCTACTGTGACTGCGAAAGGAGGTGAAGAGCTCATCATGATCGGGTCAGATACAGTACAGTTTCATGGAACCTTTCACTGTATTGTACATTATTTCTAAGTCCTGTTGTAAACAGTGTTGCCAAAGTCTTTTAGTTCATGGGCTGCATATAGTCCAATTTGATTTAAAATAGGTCACCTCAGTAAAACCACTGCATAATTACATACATGAAAAAATCTTCAATAGTCAGAAAACATTCACATTTGCTCCTTAATTTTTTTTTCTCATAATGGCCGAGAAACCAAATATGAGCCATGCCTCCCAGTTTTATTATTTCTTTCCTATTTCCAGGTTAGTTTGGTGGCCAAAATAGGAACAACACTGTTGAAATTTAAGTGGTCATTTAAGGATGAATAGAGGGTCAGCTGTGCTGTCATGCAAGCTAACTTTTACATTTGCATGACATATAGGTGCAAAGGCAGTATGGCTTTAGTAGTACTAAGTAGTATGTTAGTTTGGGTCACACATCACCAGTGTTTTCTGTTTTCAGGCTACGTGCATGTATAGTACTCTGTATGGGTCCAGGCAGTGGTGAATAGCATCATTCTTTTAGTGCATTTTGAAAGTGCTTTTCAACCAGTTACTTGGGAGTGATTTAACCCTCTGACATCTAAGTTTTCTTCAATGACCACCCCAAACTTAACCCTAGGCAATACATAATATGTAACTATGTTTCTATTAAACTGTACTCCCAATTTTTGGCAATCAGGGGACAAAGAAAATAATCACATCTCATCACGTCTAAAATTGTTCACATTTTTTCCAAAAAAGTCTGTGTTGCATTACAAAATATAGGGTTTGGGTAGGGTTATGGTTAGGCTGACCACCTATGCTGACTTAGACCTTAAAGGATTAAACTGAATGAGAAACATGGATATGGATAAATATATGTACCAAATACACTAAATACACAGGAAACTGCAAACACATTCCTACATCTGCTGGCATGTTTGCATAAGGTCACGTGCTGTCTCGATCTTGTCACTGTTGCTGTGCAGAAGTGTTGCCCTTTCGCTGATTGCTATCTGCTCATTTGGTTCATTTAAAGTGACAAAAGGCTTTCCCAGGTGAGCAGCTTAACAACACACACACATGCGCGCGCGTGCGCGCACACACACACACACACACACACACACACACACACACACACACACACACACACACGCACACACACACACACAAACAACATGGATCAGAAAGAACCCGAGGATCTCTGTCTTTGCCAGTCAATACTAGGCAGTTTTCTATGGCAACCATTCTGAAGCCAAGTCGAAACAACACCTTGTGGGTCCCAGCAGCCTTTAGTTGTGGTACTCTTGCACATACATGATAATACTTTGGTACTCTTAACATTTAAACATATAAATTAATTATAAAAGAAACGTTGAGTAGATAATAAATGGGGTCATAGAGATGAGCTCTTTTCTATTTTAAGCTCACTTGAAAGGACAGGAGAAGTCGTACAATAGAAGCTGATTTTAGTATCAATGCTCAGCTCTGACAGACATCTTTATTTCACTGGATATTACTTGGGAATAATTCATCCTGTATTTCTCCAGGAACCTGGTAGGACACCTACCCTTCCAGCAGATGAGGCCCAGATTTGAAGCGGATACCAGCAGGGAGACATTTTAATGAATTAATATGCATTGGCCCAATTAGCCTCTGCACTGCAATAATTATCACAGACACGCACACACATTTATGCGCTGGAAATCGGGACATCCCATTGCGCTGCTCTGACAACCCGAAAGGATTTGTGGGACTTATTTTAAGCTGAGGGAGGTCAAATGTGTCCGATTTGTTCTCTCTGCACATTAATTAGCTGGAATTCGTTCGCGTAAAGAATGCGATGTGACAGATGAGCGGTCTGATAACTAATTCTTTCAATCTTGCCTCCGGGGACATGGGGGGCAGGGGGTGGCACGTTGTTAGAAAGCAAAACATAGTTTGTTTTCAACATGTAATTATCATAATCTGCTTATGTTCATGCTCTGAGTGTCAGTTAAGTGTTATTGTTTCCTTTGCTGAATTGTATTTTCTTTATTATTTTTTTTACATAAGATTAAGGAAATGGAAAGTGAAGCTGTGCAGCCGTGGGGCACAAAAAACAACAACAAGTGGACTGCTCAGGTGAAAAGGCAAAAATCATCTAAGCATCTGCATAATGCTTTCACTGCCCACAAACTTAACTCCTAAAATCTTTTAGTTTTTATTTATTTAAAGCTACGAACAGACTGTATGTAAAACAGGGGTGTTGCCCGTTGGTTAGCAAAATCTTGTCAGAAAGGCTCAAGCTATATGATTTCACCATTGCCCTCTTAGCTTTAGGAAGATGGTAGTATGACTTTATCAGTCTCTTAAATCATTGTGGAGGAATTTTGGACTCTTTACAGCGTTGCTTCAGTTAGTTGAGGTTTGTGGGCGTAAGCTCTCTTATTTCCCACTACAGCTGTCTAGACTTTGGACTTTCATTGGGCCATTGACACATATTGTTTCTTTTTTTTCAGTCATTCTGTTGCAGGTTTACTTCTGTGTTTGGGATCATTGTCCTGTTGCATGACCCAGTTTCAGCCAAGTTTTAGCTGTCCCACAGATGACCTCGCATTTGTCTTTAGAATACTTTGGTGTACAGAGGAGTCCATGGTCCACTCAGTGAACGCAAGGTGCCCAGGTCCTGTGGCTGCAGAACTAGCCCAAATCATCACCCCTTCGCCACCGTGCTTGACAGTTGAGGTGCCTGTGCTGATATGCTGTGAGGAGTCGCCCTCTGCTGGATATTTGAATGAATGCAAGTTTAAGACATGTCAGAAATGAAATGACTTTTTAGAACTTAGAAAGTATTTGCTGTTTGTTGGACAAAACCAGACATCTAAGCATGTCACCATATGCAAAGGTCATGGAATTTAAAAAAAAAAGTTTGCAGAAATTTTATTTTATGGACTCAGATAAACTATAACCATAATCTAGCTTAGATTTGCATTTTAGAATTTTTAAAGTTTCATCTTAATTGTTAAAAATGCACATATGGATGCACACACAGCTTAGCTTAGCTTCTATATTGAGTTTCATTTCGGAGTGGAGCTACAGAGTGTGGTTTCCTGGCAAATAAACAAATGACTAGCTTGGTATCTGCCTCACTTCAATAATATATGACAGAGTAGTTCAGTATACAGTAACCTGTGACAGAGGAAGGTGGTGTTAAAAACTGTATGATTTAGAGAACAGAGGGGGGTGTCAGAAAGAAAGCAAACAAAGGGGAAGGATGTACACATACATCCAGGAGGTGAGGCTGGAGTAATGGAAGGGAAATATCTGTGTGAATAAAAGCAAAGTTGACAGGGAGGAGTCAGAGGCAGTGGCTAGACAGGATGACTGGCCTTTGGCATCTCACACACTTTAATTAAAACAGATTGGCAAGGGAGAAAAAGGGGGAGAACGAGGCGGGAACTGTTACCATGGAATCCAAGTTTCAGTAGATTGAGATCTTAGGACTTCGTATTGGAGGAGGGGAAGCCTGTATGGTATTTTCTATATTGCTGCTACTGTAAATTTGTTTCTTTTTTTTCTTATAATTATGATTCAGTGAACGAAACACCATGTGAACTCAGTCACAGACAGCATTACTGGTTGAAAGTATATATGTGTTTACATGTTCAACTATGTGCATATTTCAGATCATTACGTTCACAGTTCTGTGAACCTGTGTATGCGTGTGTGCACATCTGAAGTAAAAGGTGTGTGTGTTACAGTTGCAAGTCATCTGAGGCTGACCACAGTGGTGTTTGGCAGAGGCACCTCACCCCCCTGTGGATCCTTGGAGGGAGGCTGGGAGCAGTTCATCACTCACACAGGATGGGGGTGATTACTTGGCAACTGTATTCTGGGTTCTGGATCTAAATATAGCTGCGCTGTTTCAATGGGGCAGGGCAAAGCTGTCAGGATGATGATGATGAAGGCATGTGGTCATCATTGATTTAGCAGCAGGGGCAGGGCAGCTTATTAACATTTATGCAGTGATAGCTTTACGTGCACACACATACATACAGTAACCAATGTATTGGTCACTTAGAAACTAAAGATCTGAATTTACTTTATTCATCAGGGGCACCCAAACCAGTGTACGCTTCCATGAAAATAAAACATACTTTTCATCTATGATACTTTAAAATGACATGAAATTGAAAAGATTGTGCTCACAAACATGTATTATGAGAACAATATTTAACTGGCTTAGACTATAACCAAAACATTTCTGCCATGCATAGGTTATACAGTAAATCTTGCCTAGCTTTCTATCTGGGCACAACCTAGTTGTTATGACCAGACCTAGGGGCAAACTAATTTCATCATTAAGCTCTAGCAGCAGTGTAGTAAAACTAGTTGTTTAATTTAAATCTTGCACTGATAGCAGGTCTCACTTTGATTACATCACATTACGTGGTTGAGACAGTTGTCTTCCCAGAGGGATCGAGCAAATATTGGTGTCAGGATAACTTGAGAACATGGTTCTTTGAACTAAATGTTAAATGTCAGCATACTCACAGCATATGGTGATCAATGTTAATGCTAGCATGCTGATTCAGGGCAAGCATAATGTTCATCATCTTAGTTTTGTGTGTAAGCTCGCTAAGCATGCTAACACTTCATAATTAGGTATGATTAGCATCTCAAGTGCATATCCCCTCAGGTTCATAATGGGCACATTTCTCCAGAATATAGCTAATTGATGATGCCTGTGTAGGATGGCCATGATAATTGTATGCATTGCTTGTACCCAGATCATGTATGCATGGATCCAGCCTGAACTGCTTTATCCTGCCAGCTAGAGTGAGAGAAACCAGGGCTCTGGCTTTCTCTTGTAAATGCCCAACCACAGGACAAGCTGCTAAAGAGTGTTTTAAGGTGGGGATAAGGTCAGCTCTGTTATCAGTGCCCCACTCTGTGGCCTTGCTCCCCTTTTTTAGTATCTCTGCTTCCTGATCTGGAAGATGTGTGCATGGTCAAGAGAGAATTGGCTGTGGGCCACTCCCTCCCATGGATCTGGCCCTGGGGACCTTGCGTCGCTGTACAAGTAAGTTAAGCAACCCAAGCCTGACCACTAAAACAATGGACGCCATGCTAGCTAGAATGCATGGGGTAATGTCAGTCCAGGGACAGATGGTCATTACAGGCACTATTTTAGTTTTGTATCGGCACCAATCAGTTAAACAGCTTGGGGAGGGCTCTGACCTAACCACAGAGTTGCAGCAGGTCTCTGTCCTGGTGAAGGTAATGAAGGAACAGGCTATGGAAAGTGGCAGGGCCAAACTGCCTGTGGTTCCATCTGCTATGTTTGGGCCACATGCAAGTTCCATACCACAGCAGCCTCAGAAAACCTGTTGTTGTGAAATCTCAGGCCAGTGATGCAACAGGCTTGCTGGCACCAGGTAGCTTCAGGGTCCAATTGGAGGCCACCTGCAGACCAGTTTAATTTATTTCAGTTCTGTTCTGGTGACATTCAGGACAGCTCTCCAATGTGGGCATGGACAACACATCAGGGCCAGTCCTTTGTCTCTGGGTTGTGCAATCAGACTGCTTCCTGGTCGGCTGGGGAGTCGTTTACGAGGACAAGGGGGTCAGTGGATGGTGGCAGGGGCCCTGGTTGACACAGCACATCAGTACCTTGGAACTGCAGGCCATCTACCTAGACCTTCTGCATTTTCTGCCAGAGCTGAGGAACTGCCATGTACTGGTGTGGACAGACAGTACAGTGGCGGCAGCTTACAAACAGGCAAGGGTTTTGGGCTCCTCTTGCCCCTGCAGACTGACTTGGACAATATTTCAGGTTCAGATCACTGAGGGCTATGCACATGCCAGGACAGGCCAACCTCAGGGCAGATCAGCTCCCCAGAGATGGCAACTGCATCCAAAGATGATGGATGAGATCTGGGACTGTTTTGTCATAGCTGTGGAAGATCTCTTTGCTTTGAGGGAGAAAATTCATTGTACCCTCTTTTTCTCTATAGGGAGAGACAATCTTCCCTTAGGCACAGATGTGATGGCACATCAGTGGCCGCAAGGCCTCCTGTACACCTACCCTGCCTTTACTTTCGTTCATTCCTTCCTGCAAAAAGTTTGGGTGGAAGATGCAAGCTTCATCTTAGTAGTTCTGAACTGGCCCCACACCATCTCATTCACCGCTTCTTTGGTTCGCTCTTGGAAGGTCCCTGCTTGGTCGAACCTCCTATCCTAGCTCTGTGCAACACTTCTCCATCTCTTCCCCTAGTGATGGGGGGAAGGGATGAAACAGCTCTCACTGCATCATTGAGGTGATCCAAATAACATATTAAATGGCAGGCAGGCCAGCCCCTGCAATGCTGCGTGTGCATTCCAAATGGAGGCTTGCCATTTCATGGGCTTCGTTGTGAGGCACTTCTCTCTCAGAGATCTGAGCAGTGGCCTCTTGGATTAACCTGTCTACTTGTATCAAGTTCTACTGCATGAATGTGGTGTCTGGTAGTTCATTTGGTGAACATGTGCTGAGCTAAGTTCAGCAAGACACAACCTGAAGACCATGCTGTCAAGGCCATTTATGGCCCAGATTGCTTGTGTAATTAAGGCTGGCATGTCGGAATGCAAGATATGTGGCTTTGAACTTGTTGGCAGGTGGCCTTAGCCCCTGGTGGGGTCAACTAAGCCTTGGTAACATCTTGCACCATGGCTCTGGGTTTCTACATATTTGTAAATAGTTCTTGTGGTGATGGGCACGTTGGTGAGCACATGGGTGAGCACTCTGGTGGCAGTGCTGTCTCAACTCAACAGCCATTCCATGCTCCCACAAGTGCAGCTGTGTCTGCTTGGTTGTATGTCTTACAGAGTCTCTGTATGGAATATGTAGGGTGGAGAGTCTCTCCAGCATTTCTTTCTTTTTAATACTTGGTAGAACAGCTCCTTCAATATGCAACAAGGGCTGCTAACGATATAGCAAAATAAGTGTTGGTGTGCAGCTAAAAGCACCACTTCTTTCTCTTTGAAAGGCCATTGACAAAATCATTCCCACAGGCTGTGGGATGAGTGAGATTTTGACTGGGGCTTTTGTGATTTGCTGCTGGAGTGCTCATGCAGATTGAATAAAAAAAGATAAATGATCAAGGCTGTTACCAGGTAGGTTTGGAAAAACAAGCCTGATGGTTCTCCTAAGGGACAGTCAGCATTTCTTGTGAGAATCAGGCTTTGGAAACTACCTCTGCAGCATCTCTGAACAAACTGTGGGTGCTGTATTTGTGTGTGAGTAAGATATCTCCCAAAACCTAATTTATGGTCTTACTCATTAAATGTAAAATAGTGCTCAAATGCTCAAGTCCACTCCCACCATTTGCAGCAGCTCCTATTTAAAGTCCTCTAGAGTATCCATATTACTGATCAGAAAAGCAATTTTGTTCTCTCTTTAGTTCTGAATTACCAGAACATCATTACGCATGAACATTGCACACTGTTTATGAAGCCATAATTTGTACCACATATGAGGAAGGTGGTCTAACTTAACTGTTTTAGGGTGAGTGTGTACATTTTTTAACAATTTGCTCACAGGACAAGAAGGAAATTACAGTATAAATCCAGAAATGTTATGATATAAATCTGTCTATGTATGCACAGATTACATCTTCACAAGCAGTTGCCAATGGCAGTATGCCAAGATTACAATTTCTCCTCATGTAGAGGTGGTGTACACAGCGCTTTAGCAAGAGGGATAGAAGCATTCAGAGTTCAGAAGAGTGTGTCTTTAAAACTTCAACATATACTGGCTTTTTGGAGAAAATAATAATACTCACTTTGATGAGACAATGGAGTGTAAGTGACATTTTAAACACATATCTGCCAAATACTGCTAATCAATGTGATAATTAAACAGTAGATTAATTAAACCTATATTATTTGTCTATTAAAAATGCTCCAAAAAGTACTAACACCAAAAATGTGACAGAAAGTTTAGTGACTTTAATTAATGGAGGTAAGGTGCTACAGCTTCCTGTGTCTAGACAACTGTCAGTCAAAACATCCATCCCTCTAGCTTATTTAAAAACAAAAAACAAATCACTCATCATACAGTTGTTAAAAAGGAGGAAACTATGCATAGAAGGAAAACATTTTTTTCTATCAGGCTAAAGGTGAATATTTTAACACTGGAGTCTATGGGGATTGACTCACTTTTGAAACTAGCCTCAAGTGGCCATTGGAGGAACTGCAGTTTTTAACTTAATTTTTCAGTCCCACAGGTTGCCACTTATGGACAAAATGAAGCTGAGAAACAGTGCTGACGTTAGGTTTTGAGCAACCTCACAGAGCTGCAGGTTTTAATTTCCAAAATGGTGCCTCATTAATTTCAATAAATGTTTTCTGGAATTTCACGTTGACCAGAGTTCTGCAATTTTAGACCAATACAATATGTACTTTAGCATCATCAGTCATGCCCAGTGCTTTGAGAGCCTGTATTAATGCTGTTTAGAAAACAACAATAATAATAATAAAAAAAAACCCAACCGCAATAAAGGGGTACTTCTTTTTACAACAGCGTATCCATTGTTTAAACTCTAGCAATTTTTTAAAACTACACTTTATACAACATTATACCATATGAGTAACAACTATCTTACTGTCAGTGAAACATCAGTTGAATTGCAAAGTGGGAAAGCCTGCTCCACATTTAAATAGATCCTTGTGCTGCATTGCTTTGTAGCTGACAGTTGGTCTCTGGTAGAGATTGCAGGCTCGTAGGTAACCTGACATCAGATGTCAGTTAAAAATATTCTTCGGACTTGGCAGTCCCTACCTTTAAGTTGAGGTTGAAGTTTAACTTGGGACCTGCTCACTTTGTACTTCTGTTATTTTCCACTGTGTCACTGAATTTCTTTGGCATTACATGGTAGTTGCCATGTAAGAGCAGACGAGAGCTACAGATTGCACTGGTGATAAAACAAAAAACACAGTCTACAGCTTAAATCAGATCACATTTGAATCCTGTGCTAAATGTAGTAGAATTCAGCTGCTCTGGTGCTGTGGCTGATTAAAACTCATTTTAAATTCTGAATTTCCTATTCGTTTGGGCTCGTGACTGGCTTCATCTCAGATGTAGAACTGCCTGTCATGACAAAGTACAGACACGTAGCTTTGCATGGAGCTCAGATCATTCCAGAGTGTTGGTACCTTTCATTTTTAGAGATGTGTATTATGCATACTACACAGTCACTCTTTGGTAGATTTCTCAGTGGAAACTTTCATGTGGATTCAATTAAGTCCACCTGGCCGGAGGTGCTGTCTGATTTCAAATGGGAGCATGGTGGAGAATGGAAACTGCTTTACTATTTCTCTGTTATAACATTAATGCCAACAGTGTGACATGGAACGGAGCACTGAAACTAGTAGGGGATATTAAAAATATCAATTAATAAAATATATTAGAAGTTTTATTAACTGAACAGAGTACAAATACTTCTTGCTCCTGCCCTACCAGGCTGCCATTACTTTCCATGCCTATTATGTAAATACCCGCAGCATCTCGTTTGCAGTAGTATCAGCAGAGCTCTGAGCTTTTAGATGTTCTGCTGTGTATGTACAGAAGCATAAAACCTTATCGATCTAAGTAAAGAAATTTCTCAGTTCCACAAGCCTGCGCAATGCATTTAAAACATACTGAACCTTACTGATCAGTATGTTCATCCACCCAGGACAAACACAATCACCATTTCCTTTTTGTCACAGGATATGTTCAGTACTAAAGGATCACATCCCAAGAGGTGTGACTTTGTTGCACTGTTTGTTTTCGCAAAAGGCGAGTGAAGGGCTGAGGAAGAAGCACTTTAGGGTGGCCAGAGATGCTTGCTATTTTTTGCAGCAGTTCACATTGTGAGGACTGAAAACAAATCCGGTCTGCTCAGTGGTTTAGCCTGTAATTGGAGCGTTAGCATAAACTTTGGCGTCCCTTGCAAGTATAGTTGTTCTCTCTCACTCTTCCTCTCTCTCTCTTTGTGAATCTCTGCTGCAGAGGAGTTGAGAAGGTGCTATTTTTTTTTATTAGCAATAAGCATTACACTAAAACCCCACCCCCAAGTCATAATGTTGATGATGGATGCAATCAGCACTTCTTTAGTTCAGTTCACTTATATTTCTATAGCACCAAGTCACAACAACAGTCAGGATGATTTAAATTGTTAGATAAAAGCAATACAGTGTTAGTGTGTTAATGAGTTTGCACAGAAGCTGTAGCTGTCTTGAGACTGTAACTAATGAGCCACACTCAGGACAACAAACTCCAGTCTTAATGGTTCCTGGGAAACTGGAGTGAATTACCCCTGAACGAGTTAATTCCATTTCAGTGCTTTCGCTTCTATACATAGTACAGTTAGGGGTGGGGATGAAGAGGGACATGTTCCACAGATCTGTTCTAGAAAAGATCATGTGAATTTTCTGACAGAAAATGAAAACTAATTAAATGCTTCTGTATGTTTCCACTATGTTTACCAGATGATCTCTTACTGTGTCTTTTGTGGGTTTTGGTGTGGAGCAGCTAGTGTGTAGTGTCTGGCTGTGTCAGGCATCTGTTTTCAGATGCCTGACACAGCCAGAATTGATGTCATGACAGTGGTAAGACAAAACAAGGCAAGAGAGGCAAGCTACATTCATAAATTATATTCATTCATTTGTCTCATTGGATCGTGCCCTGACATTGTCAGGCATGCATATAAAAGCATGTGGGGGTGTTTGGTATATAAATAAGGGGTGGCTTCAGACTTTTTCACATTACTGTCTTGCTTGATCTACAGTACCAGTCAAAAATTTGGGCACACTCACCCATTCTGCCCAGCATGGTCTTTGCGATCACCAGCCAGTCAGGACTTGTCAGGATTGTGCCATCTATCCATCCATTAATTTTCCACCACTCATTCAGCTGTGTGGTATAAAATGGAAAGCTGGAGTGGCATTTTGGGGCAAATAATTCTTTTTCAGGCATGCAATATTTTGCATCTATAGTGGTGTGAATACTGATGCAATGGATCATTAAATAATTAAAAATACCTAATATTGTCCCTATTTTCTGAAGTTCTCTCTTCATTTTAAATAACTTGTAAACTAAAACCCAGTACGTTACGTGTCCACGTGATTTTCTGAAGTCAAAATGAGGATGAATATTCACAACAGCAAACATAAATGTCAGCCTGATCTTTTGGCAAACCATAACTCAAAAGATGGGTGCAACACCAAATATAAAAAAAAAACAACATCAACAAAACCCCTTCTTGTGTAAAACAATGGATGCTTGTAAAAAGTTACGCAGTGAAAAAAGCTTCACAACTTGAGCACCAGTTCAATCTGGCAGATCTTTTCTCAGGCTGATGCAGTCTGTCGAGACCCTGCTGACCTCAATAAGGTAGGGGCTGAGTGTGTTTGTGTGGGAGTCTACTGTATGCTGCTCATTCATTACATCTGTTGTTCTGTTTGTGGCTGGCCTTCGGCCACGATTGCACTGAGCACTCGCTGCCAGGTGGTCCTCGGGGAGAGCATGGGATGCAGTATGGCAGCCGGGGTGCACTCAAAGTTGTGTGTGTGTGTGTGTGATTATTTACAGCTAGAATGGGAATGTCCATGTAAATGAATACATGCGCTTAGCTGGTGGGGTATAGTGGTTGTTTTTGGAGTGACAGCTGGCTGCTTCATCTGCTTGCCTGGGATAAAATGCTGCCCAGTTCTGCATGACAGAAGACTCACACCAGATCACAGCTTTAATCCACCCCCTGTTCTCTTTAACACTTCATCTGTTTTGTTTTTTTTTTATCTTTAAATCTGTAAACTCTTTCTTAATTCTGCAAATTTACAGTATCTAAATCTCTGTGCTTTTCCATTTACATCATCCTATCTGTCATCTGTGTGTTATCTAGCTGCTGGGTGATCTTGCACTTCTGTCTCTGTAAGGAACAAAAAACTCTTACAGCTGTTCTGAAAGGAATATCTTTTATTGATCCTTGATTCTAGGCTAGGGAGTATTTAGACTGGATTAAAGCCCAACATGGTCTTTGCAATCACCAGCCAGTCAGGATTAGTGTAATGAGATATTTCCATGTATATACATAAGACAATGGACTGAGAAGGTCTTTCCAGAGAGCAGCCTTTTATGTTTGTGGTCTTTTCTCCGTGCTGCCTCAGAGTGAGGCTTAATTTTCAGTATTCAAACAGCCAAGATGTATTTAGCAACACAGTTTAAAGATTTATAGTCCTTGACTGTGATTTTTGCACTTCTTTGGAGGTTAAGCAAATGCATCACCATTCCAATAAATTTCATGCTTTGTTTCAGAAGACATCAATAAGTGAACAATGCTCACACTGCCTCAGAGGGGCTGATTCTCTCATCATTTTGCCAGTAACTTAATCCACTTTGAGCTAGTCTCTTCAAGCCCTTGCTCTCTGGAAGCAGCGATTTCTTGAATTTTCCACTTGTTATCTGAGCTATATGTCACTATATTGCCAAAAGTAGCTGCTCGTCTGTCTTCACACGCATATGAACTTGAGTGACATCTCATGCTTAATCCTTTGCGGCTGTAACAGCTTCATCTCTTCTGGGAAGGCTTTCCACAAGGTTTAGGAGTGTTCACGGGACTTTTTGGCCATTCTTCCAGAAGCACATTTGTTTAGTATTGCCCTTGTGTGTGTTAGTGTGTGTGTGTGTGTGTGTGTGTGTGTGTGTGTGTACATGGTGTACATTTCTTGCCAGTTCTCTTACCAGCTGGTAGTCTCCACTGATAAGATCATCACAGCTGATTAGGGCCAAAAAAAACAAAAAAACAAAACAAAAACGTGAGTATCAGGCTCAAACCCTTCAGGTTTAACTACGTTGAGACCCTCAGGAGTCAAAATTAATCTGACACCCAAATGACAGATTAAATCATGGCCTAAAAAATATTTTTTGGCAATAGGCAGAAAGCAAAGATGCATGTTTAAAGTTAGATTTCCTCTAATTCATTATTGCACATAAGTGATAAAGTCAAATTTTCTCTCACCACTTGTCCTGATGCCTCAACAGAGTGAACATAGATGCCACTAATGTTTGGAGAAGTTAGAAACTCTTAATTTGTCTTTAAGTTAGGAAATAGCTTATGTTGCAGGTGAGAGCATAGGCTGTATGCTATCATGTGTGTGTATTGTAGGTGTGGTAGTGTCGGCTGAGTCACAGTAGCTGCAGCCCTTCTCTTAACCTCTGCTGCTACACGACCAAAAAAGTATTCGCTTGTTTGTCTTCACACACGTGAACTTGAGTGACATCTCATTCTTAATCTATAGGGTTTAATATAATGTTGGCCCACCTTTTGCAGCTATAACAGCTTCAACTCGTCTGGGAAGGCTTTCCACAAGGTTTAGGAATGTTTATGGGAATTTTTGTAACTAGTTATGTAGTAGGTGCAGGACGATGGTTTAACTGCAGTTTATATGGAAATATAACAAGAATACAACTAGTTGGTACCTTGACCTCGATCTTCATGTACTGATTCAGATGGATAGCAACATGCTGACAATCTGTCTCTGATTATAGATTAGATAGCAATTATTGCAAACCTTTACCAATCTCTCTGAGAGTGACTGTACTCACCCAAGTCGGGCCATGATTTTTTGCAGATAGGTTGACTCCCACCTGTTCGCCTGTGCAGTCGCCCAGAGGTTGATGGGGTTGTGCACTCAACTTTTGAGTGACCAGTTTGTCACCACAACTATGTTCCATCAGTCTGCAAATGCAAAAAAAATTCAATGAAATCATCATGCAACCACCAATTTTTCCTAGTCGTAAGGAGATTTCCACCCTGTTTGTACTCGTGTGTCTGAACCTTGAACCAGCTTTAAAGAGAAATTAGAAGAAGAAGAAGCTGAACGTTGAAAAGTTCCCAAATTATTTGCTAAACTAAGCTCTCTTCTGTGTTTGCCATGGTCCTTGGCCAGTGGCCCAGTGTTCTGAGTTTCTTTTGGTTAGCTCAGTTTTGTTGTAATTTTTGGGTTGTGTTTCTTATAGTTTACTTTTCTCAGTTTGTTGTTTATTTGTGTATTGTCTGATCCCCTTTCTCAGTTTTCTGTGTTAGGTCTGCGTGTGTTATGTTGATCACTTACTGTTTTAATTTGGTAGTCTCGTGCTGCTTGTGTGTTGTGTTCAGATTGCTTCCCCTGTGTTATTAGGTTCATTTGTTTCACCTGTTGTTCCCTGTTGTTTCCACTCTCCCTGATTTCCTTGTGTGCATTTAAGCCCTCAGTTTTCCTCTGTTCTTTGTTCGGGTCCTCGTCATTGTAACGCCCAAGTTGACGTCAGCTGTGTGTTTTTGAGTTTTAAGTTTCGGATCTTCATGTTTTGAGTTTTCAGTTTTGGAGTTCTTGGTGTAGCTGGCTCCTGACAAGCCAGTTTTGAGTTTAAGCACTTTTCAATAAAAGCTAAGTCCAATTGAAGCTCTAGCCTTGCGTCCTGCATTGGGGTCCTCCCTGCCTTGCCTGCACCAGCTGTGACCGTGTTCCCTATTTTTACTTATCCTAACAGTGGGGCAAAAGCAGTGTTTTGTTTTTCAGCTCATGCCTGTACTCCCTCTGCTTCTGCTGCTGAGGCACCCTTTGCTCCTTCCTCTACCACCTCCTCTCCAACCTTCGCTCTCTCTCCAGCACTCCACTTTTCACTGTCATGAATATTTCTATCATTGCCTCTCTGGCATTTTAACTCCCTTTGAAATACTCTAGTGGACAATTGATTAGCCACAATTTGATATTTTCCACCTTCCCCCTTCTAGGACTTGGCATTTTTCGCCTACAGCTTTTTTGCCGCTCTGTGATTTTACGTGGCCTAACACTTTGTGACTGAATTGTTGTCGTTCCCACTTTGTTATAATCCCACTAACAGCTGACTGTGGAATATTTAGTGATGAGGAAATTTTACGACTGGACTTGTTGCACAGGTGGCATCCTATCACGGTACCACTGGAATTCACGGAGTTCCTGAGATTGACCCATTCTTTCACAGATGTTTGTAGAAGCAGTCTGCATGCCTAGGTGCTTGGTTTTATACAGCTGTGGCCATGGAAGTGATTGGAACACATTAATTCAATGATTTGGATGGGTGAGTGAATACTTGTGGCAATATAGTGTATCTCTCCTCAAGGACCACTAACAAAGCCATTTCTCAGGTGGGCTTCCCAAGTAGTAATCTCTTTGCCCAGGTCTGCGGAATGGTTCTTGCCACTGTGTATGGTGAACACTTCAGGCCATACATTCTCCAATACATTACATAGGGCTGTTATTGCTTCCTTATACAGTACCAGTCAAATGTTTTGGACACATGGGTGAGTGTGTCCAAATGTTTGACTGGTGCTGTACATCTGATTGCTGTTATCCCAATCATAATGTTGCCTGCAGGTATCTCTTGTAGCATATTTTTGCCCAATCTCCTGCTCCCAATTTTAGCACCAGCGGCTACCTCAGCTCTGCCATGGCAGGGCTAAATTCTCTCCAGGTAACAACCAACTCTACATCAAACCTCTTGCCTGAGTGCGCTGTCTCGATCAGAGAATGCACATAAGCCAAGTTATCACACTTCACTGACACCTCATTATTATGGAAGTCTGAAATAAACGGATCTACAAAAACAGGTAGTCTTTGTGAGATTTTAATTTGTTTTTGCAAAGGGGTCAAACAACAATACAGAGTGCAACAGCAGTCTGCATGACTTTTGACAAAGAATAATAACAAGCATAGAATCATTTATTGAAACATGTTATCTACCCACCATGGTCACAGAATACAGTCAGAACATTACATGCAAATGAACTTGTACAGTTGAGTATCTCTTGTATTAAACATTATATGGAGACAAAACATGATGCTATGGAGCCTTCTATTCAGCCAGGTCAGCTTCACACAGAGAAGGACAGAATCTTAAAAATTTCCATTACACTATACAAAAAAGTAAAAATTACATTTTTTGATTTTATATATGAGAAATCTGTATTGGCTGTAATTTGTATGCGAGTGTGTTTGTGTGTGTATATGGGTCAAACAGTTGACTGTGTATTATTATCAAACAGGAAATGCACTGTGTCAGTCATCACTATAGAGAGTACATGCCCATAACAACACAGAAAAAGCCATACCATACCCACAAAAAGGAAAAGGCCCATAATATGGCTATTTTTGCTCCTGTACACAGGCACACACAGGGTGGGTGCACAGACACACACACACACACACTTAGATTACTGTAGCTAATGTGTTTACATTAAGCCCATTAGAGGAAACATTATCCCTTTGATCAGCAGTGATTATAGAAGCCATATATCGGAGCTGCCATGAAGCTTTTTGTAAATTCAGAGAGCTTTAGATCATCAGAGGGCAGGCGACCGTTTCCTGCACCACAAGAGTGAAAACCTCTGCATTTAACTGACAAGACAGTGAATGGGCAAAGAAATTCACTTTCTGTCTGAAAAAAACAGTCAATAGTGCATAGCATCTAATTAGCCTGAGTTATAATGCCAACATTTTAGCACCAGATGGTACCCCCCCCCAGTAAAGGAAGTGTTGATTGACTCCATGCTACTGCAAGTCATTCTAACCAGTTCCCTTAAGGAGGCTAAAACCTGCTAGAGTTTTGCACATTCAGATTTTGTAGGTGTAATTGCAACCATGGCTATAATTAACAGTTCTAATTGCAGAAGGGACTTTCACCCCTTCACTCTATTTAACCACATTATTTGGGATGTTGTAGTAACTGGGAGGAGATATTGGAATCTCTGGGTGCAACCAAGATAGCAGAGCAGAGGTTTCTGGCAAAACTTCACCTTCTTCTAAGGTGCATAGAGAAGATGATCAGCTCTGAAGAAGTTAAAGCTCCAGCAATATGTAGTATACAGAACAACTTCATTGCTTGTGACCTTTATCAGAGTCATCATAGGGCATATTGAGCTTAACCTTATAAATAGAATAGGTACAGTGTAGGTAATATATTAAATAGTCAGTAATATAAATCCACATACACATCTGCCTGCGAGGCACCAATGAGGATGGTCTGAGCATACGATCGTGTGGTTCAGGGTCAATCACTGTTCCTGGCAATAGGGAGGATCCCCTTGGGTGGTACCTCACACAGCTTAAACTGGGAAGGTGCATCTGAGGTGCGGTGTTTTAAGTTTTGCCCCAACCCAGAGACACAAAAGTCAGCAGTCTCCAAGCCTGAAGATAGTATGGGGACAGTATAGAGATGGTGCACTGGTAATTTATTTCAGTCAACATAGTGTTTTACAAACTGTGCTGATTTGAATATTGGATTGTGTCATCATCCCAGTACATTCATGTGGCTGCATGTACACAATTACCACTCACCACTAGCCCTACATTACAGCTGAAAATCCGGATGAAGGGTCTCTATTGGAAACACTGGAGGACATCCAGCACACATCACAGACATGCAGCGCTCAGGTCAAAACAAGACTCCAGTATTTTAGAGAAAGTTTCCATGATGGAAGTGCTGCAGCACTGACTAAGGGGGCTACCATGAAGGGTAAACTGGCCTAATTTAAATCAGGTATAGTTTTTGAATGGGTGAAAACATGTTTTTTTTAACTCTAACTCAGTTCTTGTAATGGATCCCACCACTAAAACTGTAATAAATTAGAAAATAAAATTCTCTTAATCATAAATGATGCCTGGAGTTTCATTGTTAAAAAGTCACAATTTACATAAACAACACAAATATCAGTCAGTACTGTATGGACTTTCTGCATAAGCTAGATCTGTCTGATTCATGTGTAATTAAAACTGTATGTAGCTCTGTTCTGGGTGCCAGACACACGTGGGCATAATCTGAGCCATCAGTGCTAAATACTTTTGGCACTGATGGCTCAGTTATGGCACGTGTGAACCAGACGTGCCAAATAGGTTACAGCAAATGAAGTATGGGCAGGAAGTGGCACAAATCTTCGAGTCGGGCTTGACATAGTCTTTGCCAAGAGTTATCTGTATCAAGTTTGGCCTAAATGTGACAACACAGCTGATGTCTGGACCATGTAAGGTTTACCTGTGAGTGGAGGACTCACTCACCCGAGTCAACTCTCGCAGTCAAGACCAAATGTGACCCAGAGAAAGTTTTAGATGTGAGCCACATTTGGACTAAAGCTAAAGATATTAAACCCAATTAAAGCCAATAATTTAATATGCACCACTCAGATTTGTAGCTGTTGCCTCTCGTGGCTAATATCATTTTGAATACTGAATGAACAGACAGGAGGCTGGGGATGTGTAATCAGCTAAAGGATGAGGGCTGACTGGTGAAAATGCCGCTGCCACAGTGTAATTATGAAATCAAGTCACTCATAAAAGAAGACTTGGAAAAGGTCCATCTAATACACTCAGAATGAAACAAAGCTATAATTAATAAGAGAATAATAATGGTGAAATATCATCTCATAAAGACCCTGGGGAGTTTGGGGCTTGATTGGGTCCTTGTTTTATTTGTCTCAAGCGCACACACAAGGAAGCTTGCAGTTATCATGTCAAAAAAGACAAAAGAGACAAATTTGAAATGCTTCAATGCATGACTGGAGGGAGCCTTTGCAAAATGTTCTGCTTTTAACAGCAGGGAGAAATTTAACATTGTATGACAGGATGAAATTTTCCATTAATGTGAGGCTTCAAAGAAAATCTTGGTTTGGGTGAACAAAAGGTTAACGCGAACCCTGCTGACTGTGGCGAAGTCCTATCAGCTATAATTATCCAGCTTCAGTCTGCCTACCTCACTGGCACAAAAAGCCTGTCTGTGGCCTAATATCACACACTGCACCCTGGCATGAAAAACTGATGTTTGACTGAAAAATGGTTCAAAAATATAAAACTTCACTTTGGAGTGCAGGGCTCTGGCTTTCAGAAAACACTCCAGATGGAAGAAAATGCTGTCAAAAAATCAGAACAACCTGTGCTAGAGTGGACGTGATAAACCGTTGCAATTTCTATTCCCTTTGGTTTCTCTTCAAGTGCTGTCCTTTTCTTACTTGGAGCCTCAGTGCTAGAGTTGATAAAAAAAAAAATGACAAAAAGAAAATATTATTTTGAATGTAAGTTAGTCAGTTAATGCAATCTTGACAAAGGTTCTAGACATACAGTACTGTGCTAGCCTTGAGTCCCCCCTCATTTCTTTATATTGTCTTTCTTTTAATTCAGTGTTATTTAAGGTAAAGACTGTACACTAATATGAAGAAAACCCAAACAATCAGACCAACCCCCTATAAGCAAGCACTTGGCAACACTGTAAACCCAGATTTTGATTCGACTTAAAAATATTTAGTTCATATTACTTAAAATTGCCTAGTATGTGAAAATTAATTATTAATGCTGAGTAAGGTGAGCTGTTTCATGTCCTTTGTTATTTTAATTGTGTTACTGAAATAAACTGAGTTTATATTACTTAAACATCTGTCATTTCGCAACATTACCTATTAATTCTGAGTAGACTGTACTTTTTGATGGTCTATCTTATTGTAATTATGCGTTTGAGTTCAAACAACTTAATATCATCAGGTTTTGCGGCTGCTAAAAATCTAGTTTATACCAGTTTTAACAGACTGGGCTGATGAGTGGTAGCATGGTGGTGTGGTGGTTAGTACTGCTGCCTTGCAGCTAGAATGACATCTAGAAGGCCTGGGTTCAGTCCCACCTTGGGCCAGACCTCTTGCTGTGTAGTGTTTGAAAGAATAGATATTTGGTCTTTTTGTTTGCTTTTTGTTCACCCTCTGGTTCTCTACTTGTACAGTTTTTTATTGTTCCATGGACAAATGTTATTTGTAAATATCAATGTACCAGTGTTCAGCAGGGCTGACTTTTATCATGTTCGTTCATTTACCAAATTTAAACAGACACAGTTCAACATTGTGAAAAATATTTTTGCTACAGGCAGCATGGTAGCTTAGTGTGGTTAGAACTGCTGCCTCACATCTAGAATAACTATCTAATAATCTGGTTTCGGTTCCACCTTGGACCGGGCCTCTTGCTGTGTGGAGTTTGCATGTTCTCCCTGTGTCTGCGTGGGTTTCCTCCCACAGTCCAAAGACATGCAGTTACTGGGGTTAGGTTAATTGGTCACTTGAAAATGCCCACAGGTGTGAATGGTTGTCTGCCTCTCTGTGTTAGCCCTGCAAAAGGCTGACAACCCATATGAGCTGTACCCTGCCTCTCACCTTATGTCAGCTGGTCAGCTGAGATAGGCTCCAGCCCCCCCCCCAACCCTGAAAAGGATAGGGGAACAGGATGGATGGAAAAAGATATGTTTAATAAAAAAAATTGTATATATTTAATTTACCAACCTTGACTGATTAAATGACATATTTTAATTTTTACGAACTATAGAAGATAAGTTTGGTCAATTAGAACATACAATTTAGTTCAATTGGTAATGGAGTAGTACTTACTTAACAAGCTGAGGCAAATAAATGGGTGGTGAATGATTGCTTAAACTAAGTATCTTCAATTACTGCAACTCTGTTATTAGTACATTTAACTCAGATCTTTCATTCCATTCCAAAGGGGCCTCAAGTACATTGAGCATAGTCCACTGCACTGCTGACACACTGTGGTGACACACTTTCCTTTCATCTGTCCAACAGCTAAAGCCTGGCCTACGTTGGGTCATCCCTTCACTCACAACTGGTCATGGTCGATGGCTTCCCCTCCCTGAGCTTGGATGAGCCAAACGTTTCTTCCTGTTCAAAGGGAGTTTTTCCTTCCCACTGTCGTCAAGTGTTTGCTCATAGGGTATTGTTTTTGATCGCTGGGGTTTTTTCTGTATTATTGTAGGGTGCTTTGAGGGAACTGTTTGTTGTGATTTAGCACTATATAAATAAAACTGAATTGAACTGAACTGAATTGAATGCAACAGGACAATGATCCCAAGCACAGCAGCAAATCTTTGCCAGATTGGCTGAAAAAGAAAACAATCAAGTTGTTCCAATGGTCTCTCAAAGTTCTTAACCTGACTGAAATGCTGTAGTGGGACATTAAGAGAACTGTGCATAAATGAATGCCTGCAAACCTCACTGAACTGAAGGAATATTTTAAATTCCTTTGCAGCAATGTACTGTAAGAGACTGATAAAATCATACAGAAACAAGTACCCAGTGTGCATTGGTTCAAGAAAAAACAATGGACTTGAGCACCTGACTAATCCGACTTCCTCTAAATGTTCACTTATCCATTTGATGTATCAAAAGGGAAAAGAAGATAAACATAAAGGTAGTGGTAACTACTAATCTCTCACACATACTACTACTACTAATGTAACCACAAAGTGACATTAAGTCGCACAGTGCCTTAAAGTAATCAGTAAAGTGGCAGCTGTTCAGTGTCATGCTGTAATTTATTCGTATTTTGTTCATTTCCCATAGAGATACAAACAAACGATGTGTTTTGCATCTACCTTTCTCAGACTCAGTCATTTGTATCACCATGGTGCCTTTGAGAGTTGACAAGTCAACATACAACAGAAGAAATGACAGCTCTGACACTGTAATTTCTTTCTTTCAACAGACTTTCCTGCTGTTGCCAGCACCTCTGTGATTGAGCTGCATCCAGGGTACACACATTAATTAGAAGACACACTTTTTTCCTAACCAACAATTAAAAAAAAAATAATTCAGCTGTGCATAATTGATGATGCACAATTTGAAAGTAAAGCAGAGATTATAAAGCAAATACAAATAGTACAGGCTGTCATATTCAGTTTCCTCTGTGCACATCAGAGAGAAATAAACTAGGCCAGACATGATTTGATTTCATGACATCTGCTTCAGTAATTACAGCAGTATGTCTCTAGAATTAATGTTGTGCTCTTCTCTTTGTTATGCAGCCTATTTGTGGTTTAAATTAATACTTTGAAAGTTGGTTAAATACACTTGTTTTTAAACCATTTTGTGTTACAAGGATAGAGCTGCAAGTCCATAAGATATAAGTTTGTGAACCATATGAAATGCACAGGTTTTCTGCACTGATTACTCATGTTCTGGTCTACATCTTAGTTTAATTACAGACCAAATAAAAAAGGTTGTAAATCAGTACTCGGTAAGACAAACTCTATACAAATGAAGAAATTCAGGACTTTTTTCTTCTCCTGAAATTGGTTGTCCTGAAAAGATCACATTAACAGCTCAACATGCAATCTTAAAAAAGGTTAAAAAAAAAAAAGACCTACAAAAATCTTCACAACATAACACAAAGCCTTTGCTCATGTGTTTTCTAAAAGAAAAAAAATAATACTATTGGAAGATTTTTCTGGTGAATAAATTAGTCACTTAATTAATTCACTTTCATGAAATAAAACTTTGAACGGAAGTGCTGGTTTTATCTGGTCCTGTTAAGCGCTGATTGAGTGCAGTTAGAAATGGTTGTTGTAGTGCTTGGCTATAGGCTTTGCTCATATGTTCTATGAAGAAAAATCCATCTGTGATGAAGCACTCCGAAATAAAACATCTCTGGCAGCCATCTACTCACGAGCTCCCCCTCCAACTGTCTTCCCTCCTTCATCCCTTCAGCCCCTCTTTTTGTTCACACTTCCATTGCCTTTATCTCTGAGGGTCCGTTGGTGCTTAGCAACATGCTTCACCTCACGATCATGAAAGTGTTCTTTACTGCTGCACACACACTTCATGTGACACTTCTTTTTGTGTTGTTGTGTTTAAATTCCCTCAGGTGATTGCAGGCAATGCGAGTCTTTGGAGTATTTTGTTTGAATGTGAGTCTAATATTGTTTAAATAATAAAAACAGTGTACTGTTAATGTGCGCTCATTCCCAATTACTAATTCTCCATATCTGCTATTTGTTGGCTCTTCCAGCCCTTTATGTTTTCACTTTCACCTGCTTTAATTCTCCTTTTCCTCCTTTTCCTCCAAATTTTCCTTTTCCTTGCTTCATCGACATCCCAGATATGGTAGCCATGGAAACACATTTGAAGTGTGTTGTTGAATAGGTTTTGTAAAAGCAAATCCATGGATTATTTCCTACCTGATGTAAACACACACACTAGAACTTTCCTGCTGCCATCTCTAATGTTGTTGGCACTGACTCTCAGATTTCATCAGTTTTTATAGATACCTTCATGTTAACTGTAAAACAAAAATTAAGTGACATAAAGATTGTAATGGAAGCAGTTTAAAGTCAGTCCGAGGCGCCTGTCTTTTTTGCTGCTCAGACCAGTTATTTTGCAATTGCAAGTGCAAAGCCGAGGGCATGGCACAGGCAGTCATATCAAAAACACTTCCAACTTGTCACTGCTGATTGTGAAAAGGTCATTACATATTTCCAGCCAGAGGTTACTGCTCTCTAAGTATTACATTTGGATATAGGTGGTGTTTTTAAGCCAGAGCTTATGTGGGCTTCACAGATTGCAGCAAGTGTACCCTCAGTGTAACACTGATGATTTGATTAAACTGTCTCTAGCTAAGGTGATAAAATAGTTTGTTCATAAAACAAAAAAATCCATGAAAGATCATATTTCATAGCTTTTCTTTAGCCTAAAAAATAGTTATTAACAAATGCTGTGTTGTTTTAAAAAAAAATCTACACTAGTAGGTCTGGTCACTAAATTACATTGTTAGAATTTCTTGACAGCTTTTAAATTCTATCACTTGCATTTTTATTGGTACTTTTCATAGTGATAATTGCACTGTGATTATGTGTTATGTGGGATTTGGCAGGTGGGGGAACACTAAGATTGGGTGTAGCAGCGCAGCGTGGGGAAAAGAATTACTTAGAAATAACTCACATAATAATTTGTTCTGTGAGCTCCAGTAGATTTTTCTTTGTGTGGAGACTGTGATCAGCTGACCGGGGCTGCTACTCTGATATTCACGGCTCTTTGTGGGTATAGCCAACTGAATTCAACAAGATATAAGCAGATGTTACACGACCTATATGGCTGATTTCCAGCCCCTAGACACTATGAAGTATGAAGTACTATGACACCATAAAAGGTAAAATCTAAATCTAATCAGCATCATCACCTTAAAAATAAATGGATGTCTAGTACCAATATCTTAAACATAACCAGTTCATCGGGCATTAATGTTTTTTTGCGCATCTTGGGAAATACACCAAATACATCTTTAGCTCACACACACATTTTGTGACAGACTGTACAGAAACGGTTTGTGTGTTTGGTGATATTTGTTGAGCTGTTTGAAAAGTTACATCTGAAATCACCACTTTACTCCATCTATGCTCACTCCATTTTAGCTAGATGCTAGTGAGATGTCATTATTTTCTTATTACTGAGCAAGTATCTCCATGCCATCACTGGAAGCAACACCAGGCAGCAATACATGAAAAAAAACCAAAAACAAACACAAAACCCCTCAAATTCAATAGTAACATGCATTAACCTGCTTCACACATTTAATACCTGATTAACTGAAGGTGCTGGAACCCATTTCCATGAGGTTCTAGCCCACTTTAACCCCGATATAAGAGAGAGAGAGAGAGAGAGAGAGAGAGAGAGAGAGAGAGAGAGAGAGAGAGAGAGAGGGAGAGAGAGATTCATATGGCACACATGGTAGCATAAATCATAAAGAAAACAAACCAAATCTGATAACCAGACAGGCATTCGGTGTAATAAAAGCAAGTGTGTAAAAATTTGTTTTACAAGGTGATTTAAAGGAAGTCACTCATTCTGCAAGCCTGATCTCAGCAGGCAATGGTTCCAAATCACAGGGTGCCTCGATACCAAAAGCATGGTGACCTTTAGATCTAGTTTAGTTCTAGATTTTAGTTTAAGGCTACAAGCTTGTTCATATAAGGTCAACATTTTTGCTTTGTACAAAATGATGATTGGGTAGGTTTGGATTTTTTCCCTTTATATGTGAAAGCATCATTTAAAAACTGCGTGTTGTATTTACTCGGATTATCTTTGTCTAATATTAAAATTTACTTGATGATCTGAAACATGTAACTGTAGCTTGGGGAGAAGCTGGGATTGGGGTAAAACCAGTAAGAAGCTGCAGTAGCAGTGGGAGCTTCCGCATTCTGAAATAATAGCTTTTTATTAATGTCAGAAGAGAGAGTTGTAATAGTGGAGCCTTGAAAAAAGACTTTATCTAGGTCTGAGTGTGATAGTATGGCTTTCATTCTTGAGAAGGTTCTTATTTGAAGGAAACAAGCTTGGAGAACTTGATGATGTGTTCAAAGCTAACCAGTGTTGACTCAAATTCAGCTTCTACATTTCTGGCAATGGTCCCTTGTCCATATGTGGACAAAGGGCCAAAAGAACTCTCTGTGATGTTAATGTGATTTGTTTTCCAAGAAGTTATCCATCCAGCTTCACTGAGACAATTTAAAATGACATGGGAAGATTCATGTGTGTATCGTCACTGTAGCAATGAAAGGAGACTTTGTGGGTTCATAAAATTTGACAGAGAGAAACATAAATAAAATACCACAGTACCTAAAACTGAACTCAGTTGTACAAAACAGGTAGCATTCTTTCTAGAGAATATGAACAAAACCAACCAAGTGCAGCGTCCTTAATGCTGGTCCTTGCATTAAGATTATCCATTAAAATAGTTTGATCAATACTATCTAAAGCTGTGCTGAGAATTAAAACCTTGCTGTATTCCTCTAGAACATCTCATTTCCTCTGAGAGATGAATCACAGGTTCACAATTGTATGTGGCAGGCAGTGCTGCCCAAGGAAACTATCTTAACAGGGAAATTGACCAAATTTAACACAGATATAATCTGGTATACTATAATGCATATACGTTTTTTCTCCATCAAATACATCATGATATAGTACTGTAGTTTCTGTAAACGATGTTGAAACAGGGGGATGTGGTATATTTGCTGGATACATATGTGAAGCAGAAAATTGAGCCGATCTTGGCTGTAAGTCCAATTTTATTTTTGTGGCACTCGGTTGACAATGTTGAAAATATAGAATATTCTTCTTTAAATCAACAGTAGTTATTATTATAGTTATTAATATGATGTCAGCTGTTTTCTTGTGACAGAATGAGTTGCCTTGCTGCCCAGCAAAAAGCTCTCAAACATCTAATAGCTGGCACAGTAAAACCAGTGTTTATACTCATTACACCTTGACTGTTCAGTGCCTGACTGGCAACCTCTCACATTCTCTTCATTCCTATCCCCAGCTGTTGCTCATCCAGGCAATAGCAGGCTCAATGAAATGCAGCTTGTGAGTTAATGAATACTCAGTTACTGAGGCCACACAGGCTTACATCCTGAAGCAGCAGACTATTGATTTCACCAAGGATGCTGCACATTACAAGTCTGATAGAGATTTCAATAAATCAGCATACCGTCTACTGACTTCCTATTCATTTTTTATGAAGTGGCACCGTGCAGTAGTGCTTGCCAAATGTGTGACATTAAATATTTTGAATGGTGTTTTTGCAAGTTTGATAGGAGCTGAGTCAGCCATCAACAAATAACCATATACCATAAAGTCCAACACTGATAAAAGCTTTCAGCATCTCCCTCCTACCCTGCTTAATGTTACCAAATGTAAAGTCATCCATCTCAATGAAACGCACACAAGCACTGAGTGACAAAGTAGCTTCCTCTAAGAAGTGCAGGGAGTGTATGCAGTGAGGACCAACCTAAAACCCAGATCCAAAACAAAAGAGACCAGAAGAAGTCTTTTGATCTTCCAGTGGTTGGTGTTGAGTAAAAGGGACAGAGCTGGACGTCATGTTGGGAGAGTTTACTGGTCAACGCTGAGCTGAGGGGGGAGTCTGGGGAGTGGGGGTAGTGGGGCCAATAAGTTGAGTTCATCCAGAGTGGAGTCACAGGGAAAGGTGGCATCCCGAAGGAACTGTGTTGGAACACAGCTGGAACAGGAATGTTTCAGAGTAGGTCAGGCCTAGCCAGACTATCAGTGATGTAGTAGCTCATGCGAAACATGACTCAGAGGAAAAATTTGAAAAAATAGTTAAAGCCAGATGCAAATATTACAAAAGGCTAGAACTAGAGTGACTATCACTGAGTCTACAGTCTAGAACGTTATACAAGTTGAAGCACCTGTGGGTGATTGAATGACTGCAGACCGCAGTCTGACCCCTAGTACACCTGAAACCACCCCTGTAATCAAAGACAAGAGAAATACAAGCAAGAGAGAAAGAGACCGGATTCCAGACCAGCCCGTACTCTGTCTCCCTACACACTTTCTCTCCATGTGCACGTTTGTGGGAAGGCTCCATCACATTAGCTACCATTCCAAACTAAGTAGCCTTAAGTGGAAGTGGTTTATAAAGCTGTCCAGTACCAAGTCTCCAACAATGCAGGCTTAGTAACCACATTCAGTGAAGGTTCAGCTGAAATAAAGGAAACATATCAGCTTCAACAGAATTATTACACTAAGGAGGGAAAATTAATCCAGCCGCTCAACAGGTCATCATCCATCCTTCTGATCAGCTTTGGTTCTCTGACACTTTGTGACTCCTATTATTTTACATTCTTTGTTTTCTTTGAGACATCCACACAAAATCCAGGTACACAATTGAAAGTGGTCAGGAGGAGACTTCCAGGGGGCGAGCAGAGACCGTATTTAAAAATGGCCACTGTAACGTAACCTCTTTGTGAAGCCTTGAATGGAGTGTTTTTGCATTCGCTATCTCTGTGTTTTGACAAAGTAGATGTGAAGAGTGAAGGGTGGATCTGAATGAGAAACTGAGGGACACTGCACACTCAGTGGCTAATGATCATCTAATGAGCATATCCTTCTTTATCCTCTTTTCTGATTCTACCAAGGACCATAATTTAGGAAATGAATGTCATTATCTGTGTAATAAGATGCAATTCTAGTCACAATGACCATAAACTCATCAGGAAAGTGCACTTAGATAACAGAGCAAGTGAGCAGAGGGCCAATTTCACATACACTTCGGAAACTTCATTAGGTACACCCCCGCTAGTATCAGGTAGGGCCCCTTTTTGCCTTCAGAACTGCCTTAACTTTAAGTGCATTGATTCAACAAGGTACTGGAAACATTCCTCAGAGATTTTAGTCCATTTTGACAATTGCTGCAGATTTGTTGGCTGCACAGCCACAATGTGAATCTCACCCAAAGATGCTCTATCAGGTTGAAATCTGGTGACTGCGGAGGCCATTTTAGTAGAGTCATGTCATTTTCATGTTCAAGAAACCAGTTTTAGACGATTTTAGTTTTGTTTCAATCCTGCTGGAAGCAGCCATCAGAAGATACACAATACATACAGGTCATAAAGGGATGGACTGAACTACTGATACAAGGCAGGCTGGTTCCCCGCTTTCATCTTGTTTAAGCCAATTCTGACCCTACCATCTAAATTGAGATTTATCAGACCAGGCAACATTGTGGGGAAATCCCAGCAGGTCAGCAGTTTCCGAAATACTCAGACCAGCCTGTGTGGCATTAACGACCATGCCACATTCAAAGTCACTGCAATCACCTTTCTTCCCCATTCTGATGCTCAATTTGAACTTCGCCAGGTTGTCTTGACCCCGTTTACATGCCTAAATGTAGTGAGTTGCTGCCATGTGATCGTCCGATTAGATATTTTTGTTAATGAGCAATTGCACGGACGTACCTAACAAAATTGCCAGTGAGTATAGACTTTTATGCAACCAGATATCGTTTCGCAACCGCAGGAAGTAACCCTGCTGGCAATAAAAAGAATGCAAGTTGAGGGACTTCTGGATTAGTTTCATTTTTTAGATAAAAGTAGCTGGCAGCATTGCAGCAATTCCCAAGGAGAGTACTTTTAAGGGGAAATCAACCAAATTTGAATGGAGTATATTTTTATTTTTATAGAGAACTTATGATCATATCATTTTTCTTCATTCAATACATGCGACTGAAATTTGCTCTCTTATGGCCTCAATGATGTGGAACACCCACAGTTTCATTATGTAGTCTACCAGTGTAAAGTGACTCTTGCATCTCCTGGAAATACTGTACAGAGAGAAGAGCTTCCTGTTTTCAGCTTCATTCCTATTTAAAATACTTGCAGCCCTTTTAGAAAAGTCTCTATGTTAAGAACTCAAAAATAAATAAAAAAAATGTTCAAAATGCTACAAAGACAAAAAGAAGTGTGTTAGAACAGATCGAAAACACTTTGTGGACTGGTCTCCCATTGCAGACTCCCTCTGAGTCTGACCAGCATCTCAGCCAAGACTGAGTGACTCACTCGTCTTTTCTCTCCATGGGTGCCTGCTCTGCTTTGTAACCAAGCAGAAGGAAAACAACACTCTTCATATCTGTGTCTTTAGGGCAAGTGCTGCTTTCCACTCCATCTGTTTCTCTCTTTATGCTGATATTTTTTCCACTCGTTCTCAGCATTTATTGTGTTCTTATTCAACTATGATAAAGGCACACTGCAACCCTGACCCTCCCCTCCTGCTCAGCCTCTCCACTGTAGGTCACATCTGGCTATAAGACAGCTTATATTTGAGCTTATGGGCTGGTAAGCAGTGAATGGTATCCCTGTTTGAAACAGCAGCCTTCTTCACTCTGCTTATTTCTTCTCCTTACATTTGCACCTGCATGATTGTCCTCCCATCACGATGAGCAGCCCTCCGATCTCTGCACTGCTGAGCACCTCAAATGAAAATATATCCCTGCAATTTTTCTTTATACTTCACTTGAGTGCCTTCCAGCAGTTATCTACCAACTGGGATATCTGTAAGATACAGGATGTCAGGCTGTTATGGTCATTTTAGTCCCCAGGCACAATTACAATCACACATAGTAGAGCACAGAGCCATCCTCTTTCACTCATCTCCTTTCACGCTGATGGTTATTGTCTGTTTATGGATACAGTAGCCGGTGTCCTTACACATGTGTCATTAAATGTGCATAGGCTCTGCAGCATTTGCCAGCTGGCCGCATCTTTTCTATCTGCCCCGACTTCCTCTGAGGAAAGGTTGCCAACAACATCGTCTCATTGCTGTTTTGCAGTTTCTAAAATCCACGCCAATGTCAGTCCATCAGCGTTCACCAGCAGGGCCCATCCCCATAGTGCTGTTAGCGATATGGTGCCAGGTAGACCAGCCCTGGATGTTGGGTCTTTGTGGCTTTTATAACTCCACTGGAAAGATCAAATTCAGCTGGGTATGAACCATATTGGGAATATTAAGAGATTTATCATAGATCTGTAGATGGGGGAAAGAAAGTGTGGGCCATAATGTGATTCTGCTCAGTGTGAAGACTAATAAATTAGATGGCTAAAAGAAGGATTTGTTACAAAAAGATAATAATAAAGGATGCAAAAAACTGACATAAACTAAGGTAGCTTCTATGTGTGTGGAGCTGTTAAATCAAAGACAAGTGATCGTTTCTTGCCATCTTCATCGCTGTGCTGAGTGAAGACAGCTGCTGCAGCAGGTCATCAATCAATCCACCATGGTGTGATGCTGCCACACCATGGTGGATTGCAGGAGTGCACATCACTGACTCCAAATACGCAAGCTCTTGCCCTCGTCTTCTCAGTTTTCTCATAGAACCATTTAATCTAGGTCAGTTTTTCCAAACAAATAAAAATAAAGCCATTCCTTTCATTTTGATCTGTTTATTGTCCATTTACATTTTCTTATCACAAATCCATCAATAAAGCAGTAATAAAAGTGCTGTTGAAACTGTCCAAAATGAAACTGAGCATCACCCTGAAGTCCAAAGTTACCTGATTAGCTCGTCCTGCTGAAAGTTTATCGTCTCTACAAGTCTGCAGTTGTTTTTGTTTTAGACACATCTGTGCAATCACTGCATGTGTGTTGCCTTTGAGATTAAACCAGCGCACTGATTGTCACTTTTCTGAACCCCATGGTCCTCAGAAGGCTGATTAAGTGTAATGACGCATTACTAATTATACACTGGGTGCACACAGAATCGTTTGAAGAGGACTGACATTTTCTAAAGGCCACTGCAGGGATTTGTCAATAGCAGAAAAATTCACATTTTTCAATCAAACATAAAGAAAACTATAACTATAAATAGGAAATTAATTACCGGAGGGAGTTATGTTGGCGAAACTTTCCACCTTTAAACAAAGCCAGCTTGGTAGAGACATGTACAAGACTGATTTATGCATCCCTGTAATGTGTGTGTGCACTGGTTAAACATGGAGGTAAAATGTTTATTCAGTCTAGTCAGTGCTTTGTTAGCCTCAGGTGTCCTTTTTGGGAACATTACCATGCTAGCGTGGTAAACTTTAGCATGTCAAGCATCACCTGGAACGGACAGATATTCAGTTTAGCTGAGTCACGGACTGTGAGAGTGTTTAACAAACTTAGGTTTCAGCATGAAAGTGCCAGGTTTTACTTTGGTTTTGTGTCGTTCGTGGTATTACCTGAAAAGCCATGGATGCCAGATTGATAAATTGACTGTACGTGCTACATTCATTGAAACTGAAGGCAACTTCTAGAGTGTACAGCTATATGTTTCGAACAGAACCCTAAAATAACACGGTTTCTTCACTACAATAATACACTTCTTACATTGTGCGGTTAAGGTGCATACCACATACAGTACTTGTGACCTGATTCCCAGCAGGGGCAATTTGTTGCACATCTCATCCCTCTCTCTTTTCCATTGTTCTTTTCTCTTTAAAAAAAAAAAATCAAGTCATACAGCATGCTAATGCTATCATGCACCATTTTCAAACAGCCCTGTCCTGTGAGGAAACATGCAAAGCCAGAACTACCATAAGTTTCTGTACTGGAACTAACACAGATCAATATTACAGTAGTTGAAATATTGTTATAGTTGAAATAGCTCCCAAGACGGGTGGGGGGTAAACACTTGTCACAACGTCACAGATCCCGTCGGGACATATGTGCCACATGGAGTTAAAACAATCAGAAACATATTTCACTGAAGTATAAAACACTCCTGCCTGTTTTCACCCAAGAGAAGTATAATTCCACTCTTAAGGCACCAAATGGCTTTCTGTATTTGTTGTGGACTGACATGAGAACAGATGGCATTGAATTCTTCAGTAAATTACGGCACATTTTGTGCGGCTGCACCCTAACATTTTTACATTTTTTTATAAAGTCAAACTATAAAATGTTTGATACAACTTTAAATTATGACTTTCATGCTATAGTACATCACTGTAAATGTTAACAATATAATATCTCTGCATTGTGCTCACAGCTCATTCAGTGCAGTGTTATATATAAACAATCCAACTGTTCACTTAGGTGTCTTCTTTATGAAGACAAGTAATGGTAAGAGAAATACTTGTAATCAAGCACCAAAGCTAGATTTAATAAAATATGCGTGGTTTTGGACATGTCGGTCATC
The DNA here is from genome assembly GCA_024447675.2 of Pterophyllum scalare. Lineage (NCBI taxonomy): Eukaryota > Metazoa > Chordata > Actinopteri > Cichliformes > Cichlidae > Pterophyllum > Pterophyllum scalare. The sequence goes on along the minus strand of JAMQGT020012465.1, from coordinate 143,508 downwards.
TCAGGTTCCAGACCTCTTTTTGACCTTTATCCAGATTTCTGACTCCTAAAGTTGTAGCACTATGTTGAGACTGCTGATCAAGCAAACATGTATTTCCGTACACTTAAAAATAGAAAAAGTTCATCATCTGATTTTTACTTTAACAACTTCCTGCTTTGTCCTAACCTATTTCCCCATCCCTCTACTGTGCCGCTGACATCCAAAGTCCTGTTGTCTACTTCCCTTCACTGGTGTTGTGTTTGGTGTTATGTTTCTGTGCAATGCCGTAGGGAACATGTGCAGCAATGGTACCCATCTCCGCTGCTCCCTCTACATGAAACATCTGATCATCAAAGTAGATGTGTGGCCTTATCTTCTCCAGCATAGGGCCCTTTGGTGCTCCTGCAAGGAACAAGGCCTCGTCAATCTCCAGCCCCCAGGCCCGAAGCGTCTTGAGCGCCCTGATCCCAGAACTTGCTGCGCTACGAGCTGTGACCAAGTAGGTGCGGATAGGACAGTCCAGGCGCTGGCCTTTACAGTAAAACTTTTTCTGGAGCTTCCCCAGTGCCTCCAGGAAGCCCTTCAGGGGACCCTGCCAAAGAAGAAGAGCCAGTGAGGTTGTGTTATCATCTGTTTTCACTTGTGTGTATTAATCTTTGAATAATCACTGACTTGTCACGCATCAGCTTTATGTATATGTAACACATACAAACCCTGACTGAGCTAACACCATTTTATTGTAATGTAGCACAGTGTGAGGCCTGCACGTCTAATTTCTGAAATTGCTGGTTGTCTGAGAGAATGACGCACAAGTCTTTTGAAGCAATTTATTATTTAATTTAATTTTGCATAATATATTCATAGAGCAATCAGTTATTGAAATAGATTTCATGTGGAGAACATATGCACAGTAATGCTAGGAAGAATAAAAACTCTTCAAGAATGGCTACATTCTAGTGTTAAATTTACTCTCAGGTATTAACCTTCTGCGGTCAAAGTCATCGGAGCGTCCTGGCCTATGCTAACCTTATAATTTGGAGAAAGACAAAACTTAATTTTCTGGGGGTAAAAATGTGAATAGTTTTTGATGTGTGCCACTTGAATGATTTTTTTCCTTTGTTCTCACCTCAGAGGGTTAAATTAAAGGATACACCAAGGATGCTACTAAGAAAAATCTATTGTAATAAATCCCTCCCTTCACCCCCAACCAATCATGGCAAATGACTGCCCCTCCCTGATCCTGGTTCTGCTAGAGGTTTCTTCCTGTTAAAAGGGAGTTTTTTTCCTTCCCACTGTTGCCAAGTGCTTGCTCATATGGGGTTCATCTTATTGCTCTGCTTTTCTCTGTGTTATTGTAGGGTCTTTACAATATAAAGTGCCTTGAGGTGAGTGCTGTTGTGATTTGGCACTATATGAATCAAATTGAATAGAAATCAATAAATATACAGATTTCAAGTAAAGAATACAAACATGATCCAGTAGCCTGTCCTCATTTTCCTTCTCATGTTCAAAGAATTTGTCCAGCCCGTGGGCCTTGAAGATGCGTTCTGACTCATCTGAGAAGAGGACTGCATCACCGTCAAATGCCACTCTCAGCTGGGACTCGGATACCTCTGTCATCTTCTCTGGCATGAACATGGTGGCTGCTGCGATGCCTGAGCACAAATGAAATGTGAAAGATAAAGTTACAGTTAAAGGGAGGCTGTTTGTACAAACATCACTTCACTCCACTTTTATTTTTCTGTGGTTTACTTAATTTCACTTAACAATTTGTGACTTTACTTCATTCACTTCTTGACTGCACTCTCTGCATTTCACGACTGACTTCCTTCTGTTCCTGGTAATTCCCTGTCAGTTAGTTTGCCCTGCCTCCTTTACTTCGCTTTCATTTTCCTTTACATCATTTCGATTGAAACTAAAGCTTAATTTCCTGCAGATAATTAGAAGATTAAGAGTCAATGAAACAGAAAAACCAGAAGGAAGTGGAAAACTTTTCACTTATACAATCACTTCACTTATCTGTTCTTCAGTTGATTTTAAAGTAAACCTGCACATTGTCTACATATATTTACATCTTAACTGGTTCAGGATCACATAAACAGAGACTTCACTTGCTCAGGAAAAAACAGTTTATACATATCAGTTTAGTAAGTAAATGCTTTGATTCCTGCAGACAGTCACATGCTGGTTTGATCAGAGTCAACTGAAGGTGCAAAAAAAAAGGCACCTTTCACTTCATTCAGTGCTCGGTTTCATTTCCTGCCAGAAAGAGAACAAATCAGGAAGGTTTTCACTGTCACCGTTACAGCTGCAGTCCTTTTACAAACATCCTGCTAACACTTAGATAAAGTCTTAACAAATAGATTTACAGCCAATTAAGAGCTTTCAAGTAAAATGTTAGGAACACTTCCTTTGCTTAACCGTTTGTGTTTGAGGTGCTGCCTCCCACAGTCACACTGCATTTGTAGTATAAAGCTTGTGAATAGGATGAAGATGCCTTAACATGTACAGATGGCTGACAATTTAAAAGAAACCCTTGATCGCTATAGGGTATATTATTCTGTGGCCACCAACATGCACTGTACTGTGAAGCAAGTTCAACCCACCCACGTTGTCTTTTCCTTATCTGTCTAATATTGGCAATCCAGAGCAGCAATCACACAAAGGTGTTTATCATTTGGACAAGTCAGCCCAAGATTTCTTAAGGGGCGGCGTTTGAAACATACGACCAATCACAGACATGCACGGTTCTCATTTCAGCAGAGTGGATATTTTACAAAGAGAAAACTGTGACATAAGAAAAATACGCAGAGGGACAACACAGTATGGAGGCTCCACACCTTGTGAAAATCTGCTGTATTAATGCGTGAATGTGATTTTAGGTCAGAAACACTGCAAAAGTGGTTCATAAACACAGTCAATTTACAGCTTAGACTTGTCAGCATCACAGCCCCATAATTAGATAGAGCGGGGCTCTATGAAATTCATGTGTTCTTTCAGCTGCAAACCAGCAGGGTTGAACTGTGAGAGCAAATATAAAAACAGAATACAAACTGGGAAGTGGATCTATTTGCAGATTTTATGTAAGGTGATAAAGTGCATGACTTAGATGTCCTGTGTTAGGATCATATTGGTATGTTAAGGCTTATACAAAAATACAACTGATTAGTTGCTTAGAGCCAACAGGGAAAAACAAGCATTGAGTTATTTTGCTCCTAAGAATTTTTACTTCTTCTCGATGCTCAGGGAAAGACAAAGGTTCTCATTATCTTCCAGGAATAGAGGTGCTGTTTTAAACAGTGGCTGTGGCTCAGGAGGTACAGCAGGTCATCTTCTATTTCAAAGGTTTGGTGGTTCGATCCCTGGCTGCTCCAGTCTGCATGCCAAAGTATCTTTGGGAAAGATACTTAACTCTGAGTTGTTCCAGATGCATTTATCGGAGTGCAAATGTTAGAAAGTGCTTGTGAGAATGACATGTGCTGTATGTAGTGCAGATATGTGCTATAAAACAACCAATCCATTTATCTTTTTCCAGAGAACTGATTGGGCAGTAGAAGTCATTTTGCACGTGTTGATTTCTCATATGCTCCAGAGCAGGTTAATTGTGCAACCTAATTTGTCAAGCCAGTTCCCTAGTAAGACGTGAACCACCTTCATAACACTAACAGACCTGAAATTATATCGCAAAGCTGCAATTCTTGCTTCATAGCACAAGCTTGTGTTATCCATCACTATCCATCACCGTTATCAAACCAGGGTTATTCCGTCACTCCAGAGTTCCATAGACTTTTTGAACCAACACCAAGGCGCACCGAAGCTGCTCGGGTGTCACCTTTCAAAGCCAATTCATTTTTCCTTTTATTTCTCCGTCATGTTTTGATGAATCAGCACTCTAGTTGAATTTCTGTTCACCGCTGTACAGACAATGACACAGTGCGTGTCAGAAAAAAGCTCTTCCGCTTTGACAGCAATAATAATGCAGCATGAAATCTGCCACACTGAACGGGTTTAAATCTTTGGACGTGGTTGTCGCCTTAAGTCCCACAAATGTTCCATCAGTATTTTCTGTTTCTTGCATGTCTGTTGCTAGCTTGTGTTTCATTGGCAGAAAATGACCAGTGCTTCCGAATACTGATACAGATTCAGAGCCAGAGCTAGAACAAATAGGATGTCGGTAACCCCTTTAGCGTGCCATGACACAATGGAAGCCATCAAATAGAATGCAAAGACAGGAAATCATCAATATGCTGATTTATGGTAATGTCACAGCAGTACTGGAGAAGATGTCAGTCATTGCTACTTCTTATGCAAAACATGATGGAAATATTTCACAATGTATACTCCCAGCACAGTAGTGTGTGTGCATGTGCAGGCTGCTTTGCTTTTTATTTTTTTATATTTAAAAAATAAGGGTTGTATGTCATGTATGGCATGCATGTACTTGGGAGTTCATGATTACAAACTTCTGTGTTTGATTTTCTATTAATTTCAAATCGAATGTATTTTAATCTATATTTCAAAACGTTTGCATGTGTCTGAAAAGTAGGAAAAACTTTTTTAAAAAAAACTGTTTTAGTTGTTCCAGCTCAGAAAAAGTCAACTGCATGGAAATAGTCCCAAAGTGTGGGACTGAAAATTTAAGTTCTTCTAATGACTACTAGAGGGCGACACCAAAATCAATTTAATCCCCATTAAATGCATTAAATCCCATGTTAAAATGGCCAACTGAAAAGCATGTGTATAGTCTTGTGTACTAGTCTCTCTGGATAGAAACTGGTAAGGCTTCAAGTTAGAGGTCCTGCTCCTTTGATTGACAGGTATTCCACACACATTGCTGTGCATATACATTGTGTATGTACACACACTTATGCAATGTACGTGCAGTGCAACAAATGTCAGCATCCTAGTTCTTTTTATTTTAATTTACTTTTTCAGTTTTGTAGCACTGTTGGCCTTACCTTCAGCCAGTGCTTCCCTGACCTTGTCAGCATCAGCAGACAGGTAGAGGTTGGTTTGCCAGGCCTTCAGGTAGCCAATAGGACTGCTTCCCCCCGTCATACAAAACCTCTCAATGAACAAGTCTGTGGACGAGAGGAACAAATAGCAACAAGGTTTTTAATTTCAGCACATCATCGAGTGTTAAATGTCAGCATTCAGTACATTATTAGCATTACAAATCCATTACGGTGTTGATACATGTATCTATTTGTATGTTAGCATACCAGCAAAGATCACATGACATCTAAGAGGCACTTATATAATCCATATTTGCGCTATAAGCTGGGACTCTGAGTGTCGGGGAATTCATTTCGGGGGTCATGGAAGGCAAAGTGGTGCGAAGATGCGTTTAAGGACATGGTGAGAGGATAAACTTACAAGTACTTAAAAAGTGGAGAGGGTCCAGAGAGGGGGTTAACCAGAAGGGCGGGAAGACCGAGGTTGTGCAGATGAGAGGAGGAAGCGGTAAGACTGGTGGGAAAGTGCCTGTTTACATTTTGGCTGGGGGAGCCTTTTAATTCGTTGCTGTGGACTGATCCACAGAGCAGGCTAAAGTCTATATGTGGAAAATGAGAAGACTGATATTAGGTAATTAGATCCATGAGTACAGAGCTGTGGATTATAGCTGTGTCCTCGGGTAAAATGAGCTGATATTTATGAGGGAACAGAGAAGGGGGGGGGCTATTAAAAGGGCATGGGAGTAAAATAATAGAGTAATATCTGGTGATGGATTGAGTTTGATTAGAATTGAAGGTCATAATAGAATGAAAAGGTAGGCGAAACCTAAGATAGATGGAGGTGAAGTAAAGCGAGAAGGTTAGTGTGGGTGGGAGATTTATAAAGAGAGGAATGGCAAGGTTATTCCAATTATTTAAAGCTGCACTCGCCTAGGCAAGAATTTATTTTAGACTTCATCCACAATAAAGGTCCTCTCTTTTAGTGCAGGGCTGCTACACGGTTTGGAAACTTGAAAGAGGCAAATAAAAATAATAGAGACTACCAGACTACCATAAAACTACTTCTCCATGTAATTTATGTGTATGTGAAGCTCCCTCCAGAACTACAGGAAACCTTATATAACAGTTATTCCAGGCTAAGCTGGACTCACCACAACTGACCTTTAATGTTAAAAGTCAGGTGTATCTGAAAATGCATCTTTTATTTGCCCCAAACAGATGAAATTGATTCACAGCAGCTTATGTTCCCTAACAGTTTGACTGAGTTTGTTACACTCTGATGGTCAAATGTTCCCTCCATTTTTTTTCAAGCAGCGCATAATCATAACAAAATGCTTATATGTTGTAACCTCTTCAAATGTTACATGAAAATAACAAAAAGATATGGATTGGGATAAAATGCAGCAGTTGCAGTTTATTTCATGCAGTAGGTCAGTTTTTTTAGTTGTCAGAGTAAGACATCCGCTGCAAGATCAGACATGATGCAGGCAGGAAACACTTATTGAAACACACCATTTTCAAAGCTGTACCAATTCTAAGGCCTCAGGCATGCAGACCAGTTGGCAGCCCCAAAATGTCTATTCCCCATCCAGTTGCCGAGTGATTTCTGGAGGCTTTTCAATGTGAAAATTGGACCCAAAAATCGCCTGTAGCTTGCATGAAACGTGTCTGCAAAGAACTACTAGCTGAGTGGAAGAAAAATTGGAAAAAATGCCATGCAAATGGGAAATGACGAAAGTTTGCCTTTAAAGTAAAAGTTGCTCCTCACTATTGTAGTCAACACATTTCACAAGCACAGCTTTTACTTTGAAGGTCAGCATTCTCCATTTCTACTTTGTGTTGCACATTTCGCAGTTTCACAGTTTCCGCTCAGAGAGTGTTTGCAGACACATCATTATCTTCCATGCAAACCACTGGTGGCTGTGGCAATCTGCTAGCAACCAAAGCAACTGCAAAAAGGTTTTAGGTGCAGCCCTGCATACCTCTTTGTGAACAATTTCGCCTAGTGACTGTCAGCAACCTCCAACAACCAACTACCAACTGGCTGAGCAATTCACATTTGGAGTGGTCTCAAGGCCTATGTGACTGAGGCCTAACAAAACCACAGAACAATTACTCTCCGTGTACATGAACAAATGGACTGTTTTCACATTTTGTCATGAGACCAGGCTGTCAAAAATGTCTTTCTTTTGATTTCTTGAAGATGGATTAAAAAAAACCCATTTTGTATAACATACACACAACATGCTTTAAAAAGGAAAATCAAACTATTTTACCTTTTGGCTTTTCCCCAGCTGCTTTATTAACCTTGTGGAATCTGGAACATTTTTTCTGATTACTTCCGCCTTGACTCTATTAATCTGTTTGATCAGATTTTGCAGCAGTGTATTATAAGCTCAGTGGTAAGCTGACCTCAAAGCATTCCCAAGAACTGGGAAAGTACCTGGGACATTATCTCACTGTGTTTAACTATCATCACCCTGTAGACTATGATAGGTGTCACCACAATTTGCACATTGAATACATGAGTAAGTGCAGAGGCAGACAGTGAACAAACCCTGGATGGCAAAAGCTGATATTCTTCAGGCTGAAACAAGTTACCTACAATACTTTTTTGCACATTGGTGAATCTGTTGTGGAACATTTGTATGAATCAACCTTGTTTTGTCCTGTCCTGTTAATCAGTTCAAAATGTGTAGCTCGCAGGAATGAAACAAAGACAGTGAAATGCTGTATGACTCATAAACAGGCTCTAAGCAAAAGGAGATGGATGCTAGAAGAAACAGAGCAACAGTGTTGCTTCAAGCCCCCTGAGTAATCTCTTCTCAGTTACTCAAAGAACCAACTGTCCTCTAAAGATTTCCTTATTGGTTTATTTAGCTTTGTAGTCGGACCCTGGTGAGTTTGACCCCCTCCTCTTCCCCTACACTGTGCCGCACCTCATCCTGTGTTTGAGACTGGTGCAGGAGCGTGGGAGTCACTCAGGGAAAATGTCCTCACCATTGACATTCTTTTTTTTCCTGCCTCTAATTTTTTTCAGATATCTATATTTGTATGATTTATTTACTTGTTCAAAAGATCTGAAACATGGTAATACAACAGGAAATCAACAGGACTTCACAGACACTGCAGAACACCACAGAATAAGCAACTGTGTTGTCCACTGTAAAATTCTGCCTCCATAAAAGCTAGGTGTGTGTCTGCGTTTGTCTGCTATTCATAGGTGTATGGTATAGAAAATTTATACTCGACTCTGCATCTAAAAACAGCTTGGGTATGCAAATTATCAGATATAAAATTGTATTTGAAGGCTTTTTCTACTGTTCACGTATCCAGTTGCAAGAGTGACTAAATGATTCTGTCTTAATTTTTATGGCTACTTAGAGAGATGCACTCCAGGAAAGATGCTCATTAAACACTTATCAGTGCTGTCAGAGAAGCCATGTTTTCTTTAAGTCTGCAGAAATGCTCAGAGGTCAGGGGACAGTTCGAATGCCTCGCACAGAGCCACCAGAGAGATCTAACATGGAGGCATCTGGAAGGCCGAGTGTTGCTTTGGTGGCTTCGCTCGGACTTGTTTTTCTTTCAGGCCCCTTGGATTATTCTTATATCCCAAAGGGACATAAGCTTGAACTCACGCTCGTCATGAAGCCCTGCGGATCTAAAAACATTAGAGGAACTGAACAGGAAGCGGTCTGTTAGGAGGATGTCATCACGGGGTCCGAGAGTTTCCCTGGGAAGTATCCTGTCAGTCAGCTGTTCATACACTACATTGTTTGTCTCTCAGCTGAGCTTACGTCAGATTCTGGATGATGTATGGATGTAACTGTGTGTGCTGAGGTTTTTCCCTGAGCACTTAAAGGACATCGTGGGCTGAAGAGCACAACCTGCATACTGTTCTCTGCATCTACAGCCATTATCTGTTTGTCCAATGGGACAATTCTTCATATATATATATATATATATATATATATATATATATATATATATATATATATATATATATATATATAGTTGTTCATTTTCACTGGGATCACTGTGAGCAGAGAGTTTTCAGTGGCACTGTCTTGGTTAGATGTGTTTCCAAACAGCAGCTTTTCAGTGTTGCCTTCACAATCAACATTTGAAAGCTTCAGAACAAACAGCTCAGCAGTCTATGCAATCTTTGTAGCTACATCATAAGCCCTGTCTAGAAATTATTTATTGCCACACAATTAAGCCAAAACAGAGCACCAGAACTGCAGTGACTTAATTAGGCTAGCCAACAATCTGTAGACAGTGCTAAGATAGCATTAGCTCAAAAGCACAGAAAAGATAAGAAAGTAGAAACAGCAGCGAGACAAGACATCACGTTAAATTAAGAATTCAATCCAGTGCTTCACTTGTCAGGGTTGGGATTATTTAAATTAATATATTATGTTACTCATAAATATAAGACTCTGTGTTATTGTAGTTTTATTTCTGTTTTATTGCTGTTTTGATGCATCAAAGTCATTTTGAAAATGGCAGCTGACTGCGAGTGGTCTCAAACTTGTTCCCCGTCTTCAAAGCAACCATTTTAAAGGCAAGGAGAGGGCAGGTTGATTACACACAGTTGAAGTAATTCCCTAGTCCATAGCTTTAGATATCCAAACTTGCTCCAGGCTCCCTCTGAGGTCTAGGCTGTCATCAGTGATGAACCTAGCCTTAACTCTAACCCTGGCCAATCAGAAGATGTAAATTTTGTCTTTGTAAAATTATACTACAAAGTCTAGGCAATCAGAGGACTATGAAAAAAAATATTCTAACTGATATGAATAAAAAAAAAACAATTCATTTTGTTTTCTGAAAAAGTCTGTTTTGGCAGGATCAGGTTGGAGTTAAAGTTTGCTGTTATCACCCACGCTAACTTAAGAGAGGCCATTCCGGTTTCTGTGTCAGCAGTGTCATGAACATTAAGGAAAATGGCTGACAGCTACTTTTAAGGCATGAAACAAATCTCAGCACATTCAATTTTCTCCCCTGATTATAAAACAAATGAGGTCTTTAAAGACTCTGACTCTGAAGATGTGATGTGGGTAGTCTTCAAATTGGCAACATGGAGAGTGAGATAACAAGCTTGTCAAACTGATAGTGTCTGTGTGGGTGCTTGAAATATCAGATATATAATTGACCTATCAATGTGCTGTTATCCCATGACAGGAAGCAATTTAAACTGAGCGTTCTGTCTGCTGCAATGCTATCTTCTAATAGTGCTACTTAGGGCGTGTCAAAGTAACACATTTTTAGTGGCATACAGTGGCAGTTAGATTTTTGTAGGCTTACTGTGATGGTTGATGGTGTTGATGAGCCGGATTCCAACATGGGCATGGTTATATGTCACCAAAACTATGTCAAATAGTTCTTCACTTTGCGGGTATAGCTCCCGCAGACGAGCGTTGACCGCTTCCAGAGCCTGACAAGATACAGCAACAGTCAGCTAAGAAGGTGAAGACAGAAACAAAACAGGAAAATCCTCAGTGTGCGTTTGTGTGACTTTAACCTTGACAAAGGGGAAAGCAGGCCCAGGGGCAAAGGGTTCGTTCTCATGTTCAATTTGGTATCGCAGATATTCCTCCACACCTTTCTGCTCAAACACCTTTTGCTCCCGCTCAGTCCGGAACAGGACCCGAGAAGAAACGGCTATAGTCACTGCGTTCTCTGGCTTTGGCTGCAGAAAAACAAAGACAAGGTGGAGAATGATAAATGATAGAGATGAACAGAAAAAAGGAGCACACCACTAAGCAGTAATGGTCAGGTAAAGGGAAACACACAGAGGAATGAGTGACCCTAATTTTTTTTTTTTTTTTGCCTGAGAACTGACCCTAAAACTATACTGTACTATACTAGTTTACATTTTTTAATGTTAAATAGAACTTTTATTTAAAAAGTGCACATGCCGGTTGGTTAATAATTGTTATAACCCCTTTATAAAACAATAAGTACAAAGCACAATTAAACTAAAAGAAATGCTCTCCTAAAACCCCACACTTAGCTAGGCTACCAGAGCCTGATATGTCCACTAATGACCAAGCATCCGCATCAGAGTGATGCTTGATAAGCAAATCACTTCCTGTGTGGATGCAGCTTTAGAAAGAATGCAGGTCTGGAATTTACTTTTCTTTTCAGACCCGTAGACTAGATCCATCTCTTATACAGTCTGTGATAACAGCTTATTATTAGGTTTCAGTATCACTTCAGCATCTTGTGGATATAATAATTATTATGAAAATATTGCAAAGATCAAGTTTAGAGTCATGCAGAAGCAGATGAAAAGTTCCATGAAAGGTTCCAGGTAAGTGCCTGCCATGTGATGTTTCAGCTAACTTGGTTGTTTTCTCTTGCATCTTGTGATGATCCCATTGTTACCATCCTTGTCGCATTCTAGTCCTAACTTCAAAAGGTTCTGATACTTGACCCTCGTGTGCAACCAGGCAAGATCCTTTCTCATAACTGGCGTTAATTAATGTAATGAATGTCTCCGGAATTCCATAAAAGGGGAGCAGTTTCCATAGTGTCTCATGGACAAACACCTTTCACAGCCCACAAAGTTGACATATAGTGAGGAATTCCATTCCAATGATTGAAGTGTAAATTTTCATCTATGCATGAGTGGTTTTGCAGAAAACTTGCCTGCTGGTCTCATAGCAGCCTTCATTCTCAACAAAAGTATACTGTTGTAGACCTTCGCTGGAACAGATATTAGCATGAGTCCCCTGTTACATTCCCCCAGATCTCCCTTCTTAGGAACTGTTATGATAATCCCCTCCTGCCACTCTTCTGGGATGCTTTTGTCTCTCTCTATACTACCAAAGAGCCTAGTAATACCAAATAGTCCACCATCTGACACAACCCTTGCATTGGACCGTGATAAGTCCAGTAAGTCTTCATAGTTGAGGCTAGGAAGGCAGATCTAGATATTACTAGATCTCCCGTCATACCCTCAGCAGGAACCCCATCAAGCCCTGCAGATTTTCCATTGTTTAAGACTTGGATAGCTGTCTGAATCTCAGACTTACTGGACTTGTCACAGTCCAAGACAAGTGTTGTGTCAGATGGTGGAACATCTCATAAGTTCTCCGGGACCGGTTGATTTAATAGTTCTCCAAAGTGATACTTTCCTGGCAGCCTCCTCATGTGGTGATAAAGATCTTTTATGTTCCTTTTGGTAGCTGCCTCCTCTCCTGCCATTCCATACTGTTCCTGGGCCATTCTCCAATTGTTCAAGTAAGCGTTTGATCTTTTCCATAGTATCTAGCAGCATCCAGTCCTTTTGGGTTGATTTCCTTCTACCAATAGTCTCCTCACAGGCCTCAATCCAATCCTTCTTCCTCCAAGAGCAGGTCTACATGGTATCACACCCTGGAGCCAGCACATCAGCCATGGTGTTTAAGGCATTTAAGGCAAGGTTGCCTTGACTAATCCAGAATTTTAATCTCACAAACCCCATCTTTTATTTACTCTTCAGGTAAAAAAACAAAAAAACAAACAGTTTGCCCCTGCACTGTCAACGAAGAGCAAGTCTGTCCTTGGTGCTCTTTGTAGTGTCAAGACATTTAGCTTGGTAAACTTTTTCATTAAAAAATATGACATTAATTATGATCAAGGCAAAGAACAATATCTGTTTCTGTTTGTTGTTTGTTTTTTCCCATAATCTTTCTGTAAGTGTTAATAACATATCTGTTACTGTGACCATGGTGACAAAGGCCCTTTATTCTAAGCTAACTCTGATCTTTTCCTACTGTAAATCTATCCAAGTGAGGGTAGGATCACAGAGCTTCCAAATGAGATGAGTTGATGGATTTGCCAAACGTTCAAGCCACTATGGATGTTTGTCGCACTACTCCAAAGCCCCATGCATGAATTGGCTTTGTGTGCAGTGTAAAAAAAGATCGTAGACCAGTGTTAAGTGAGTTGGTAGAAGTGTTGGAATAATGTAAAGAACATATAGATTTTATCTGCTTCTGAAGTAAAAAATTCACCTGAAGAAGACATCATATTAGTAATGTGTTAAAATGCAAAAACAAAAATTACGGCTTCCCACAACCAATTCCCAACCAGTTAGAGAACACACATTTTTCCCCACAAAACTGTGGTTACCAGTCACACCAGTCTCTAAGCCTGTGTGACTGAGGCTTTAGCACTCAATTTCACAGCAATTACCAGCAACCTCCAGCAACTTCTTGTAGCTGGTTGGGAAAAAGTTATTTTCCACAACAAAAGGTGGCCTGCAGGTTGCCAAATGTGTGCCTTGAGTATAATGGCTCAGTCGCACTAGAGTAAAAATAGGATGAAATTCTCCTTGCTTGTAGGAAAAATATTTCAATTACTCTTTTGTCTTCCTAAATGAAAGCAAGGTTGCTGAGTGCCTATGTCTAAATGTAAGTAGTTAATGTGAAATTCTGTTTATGTGGACTGCAACACATCTGCGATTTTTGCGTTCTTCACTGTTACCGTATTATCACAAACAGACTGCATCTAGTTGCCAGCCTGGCCCCATTTAATTGCAAACTGTTAGCAGAGTGACTCCGTCTGATTGTCGTTTTATCACCGCCTTGGTCCATCAAAGTCCCTTTGAAGATGGCAGCTGACTGCGAGTGGTCACAGACTTGGTTCCCATATTTGAAGCAACCATTTCAAAGGCAACAAGACTGCAAGTACATTGGACACAGTAATTTAATTGTGTGGTGTGTGAACTCTATTTTCCCAAATGTCCAAAATGTCAAACCTTCAGAATCTGGTGTCCACAGCAAAAAACATCCTAGCTGCCTTCCTGTTTCCTCATCATTTTCTGATTGTATACTGTCATTTGTCTGCATACCTTTTTGAATATTAAAATGCCAACTGCTGTGTTGTGTTGTTCTATTAAATTACACTGAATAAAAGTGAAAGGTCCATTGTAACATTTACATAAAGAATTCAGTGTATGTCTATATGTGTGTCTGTGTTTTTCCTCCGTGGTCTCAGATGAACTGCTAGATGGCGCAGTGGTCTCATGTTGTGCTCATGTTGCCTATTGTGTGTATTTACACTCAGGCACGAGTGTTTGGGGGCCACATTCCTGCCGGGGTAGCTGGCATTAATTGCTCACAGCGGGAAGAGGAACTCGTGCATGAGTGGTGGGAAGAGTGGGGCTGAAGGGGCAAAAGATTCCAGCCAATGTAAAGAACACTGACACGCATGTGAAAGTGTGTGTGCTTGTGTGAGATTTTGCAAATGTGTGTGAATATGTTGTGTAATGTATTTGTTGTGATTTCAATTACTTTTCAAATTCAGTTCTGAATCATCACCTCTAATTGTGCAATAATTACGTCAATGTAACAATATTGATTAAATCCATCACTGATTATTTTATATTTACTCTTATTTATACTGTGTTGTGATCTTTTGCAGTTTTCTGTGTGCCTAAAATTGTACCTGTGAGTCGGAATGTTTCCACATGGATGAGTGAGTGTTTGTAGTGTGGGTCAGATTTTGTGTGTTAAGACATTTGCCTGTTTGCATCTAAGCCTTGACGGCTGTATGATTGTAAATAGGCCACAGTGCACTGAGCCATTGTTCCCATATTTAGCCCTGTTGCGTCACAACACTGCTGCCTGCTGACATGTCACCTACTTACCTGTTAACACACACAACACAACACCTGGTCAAGATTAATCTCGACCCACATCGGAGTCAGATTAAAAGATAAATTTGAAAAATGATTTAATTTCGACAGTTTCTCTGTTTCTGTGTCGACTGAGCTGAGTAGAATGTTTTACACACGTAATTATAGATTCATATTATTGTTATTATTATTAATTGTAATACATTTCCAATTCTCATATGTTTCAGTATGTGAAATATTAGACTCTGCGATGCATAAGGAATTTGATGATAAAGAAAGACATGACTTTCAACATGACACTTTATGAAGGCGTTTCCCATACAGTACATGCTGTATGGCAGTGTATACAAACTCAGCCATACGGGCACGCAAAGTTGCTGTCTGCACATTTTTAAAGACTAACCAGAGGGAGAGAGAGAGTCCATGAGTTCTGAAGCTCGTAGCCTGACACAAGAAAACTAAATGAACCAGCAAGACCTTCAGAAGTGCAAGAGTGGAGTGATGGTTAAAATAATACTGCATGAAAATAGACAAAATGTGGACTTCTGCTGACATAAGAACAGAATAAAAGTATGAAAATTTGCTTTATGTTTTAGTCAAGGTGAAAAGTATCATTGTTAAAGAAATAGAAGGCCTGCGTTGATTTGGAAGATGTCTTTAAATAAAGGAACATAAGCATTTCTACCTGGCTTGGTCAAAAAATATGAATAAATAACTAAATCAGCAATTCAGAAGAAAGCTGGCTTAAAAGGATGGAGAGGAGCTAAAATGACATGTCTCGCACAGTAGATAAATTTAGGGGCTAAATAAAGACGAGTCATGCAAAGCTACTCCATTTGAGTCGAAGAATATAAAAATGGAGCTGGAAATAAGCAGAATAGGCCATCTGTAATTGATCAATCCTGTGTAGCACTGTGGACTTCATATCAAACAATCATTACTTAATTGTAGTGCAGACTTTCAGCTTTAATTGAAGGAGTTTAACAGGAATTTTGCCGTTTGTGACATCCTGTGATAGCTGGGCTGATTCAGGAGGTCATGAGGGGAACGAGCTGCAGCTGTGATGGCTGACTGGCCTCAGTATTTAAGCTGCCAGCATCCGGGTTGTCTCTTCTCTCTCTTTGGGGTTTTGCTTTCTTTGGATTGTTTCACACCATGCATTCAGACATAGCACACACTAGTGACTTACACAGTTTGAGGGTTATGTTTATTATGTTACTTTAAATAAATAATCTTATTTTATCTTCATGTGTGGCCTCCTCCAAGTTGTCCTTCCCTCGAGCCGGGCTGTGACACATTTCAGAGGCTCAAAATGAATTGGGCAAACATCATTTTAAATAAAGAATTGATTTTAATATTTGTATGAAAATCCTTTGCAGTCAGTGGTTGCCTGAAGTCTACAAGTCTGCACTGAGAAACCTGGGTTGCTTTTGCAGTATGCTGTGGGTCATTATCCATTTGCACCCTGAAGTGCAGTGTGATCAGTTTTGCAGTATTTATCTGAAGCTGAACACAGAGTATAGCCCTGTACACTTCACAGTTCATCCAGCTGCTCCTATCAGCAGTCACATCATCAATAAACACTAGTGACCTGGTTCCACTGGCAGTCACACATGCCCATACCGTAACACTGCCTCCACCATGTTTGACAGATAATGTGGAATGCTTTGGATCAGTTTATCTTAGTTACATCTGTCCAAAGATTTTATTTTCAGCTCTGTGCAGACTCTGTTAGATGTTTTCTGGCAAAGTCTAATCTAGCCTCCTTGTTCTTTAGTGTAACCAGTGATTGTGCTTTGTTGTAAATCCTCTGCAATCATAAAGGCGTCTCTTGATTGTAGACTCTGACAGTGATACGTCTGCCTCCTCGAGTGTTCTTGACTTGGTTAGATGTTGTGAAGTTGTTTTTCTTAAGCATGGAAATAATTCTGTCATCATCCACTTCAGTTGTCTTCTGTGCTCTTTCAGGCCTTTTGGTGTTGCTGAGTTTTTTAGGATGCAGATAGTTGATTTGGCCACTCCTAATGTTTTCAGTTCTCATTTTTGCTGTTTCAGCCTAATGATGGCCTCCCTCACTTGCACTAACAGCTCCTTGCGCCTCATATTTAAAATTACAGTGAGAAGCTATAAAATGCTAATGAACATCAGATATGTCTTCTTCATAAAATAACAAAGGGAAGGGCCTCAGGCCATGAAAATGTATAAAAATAGTTTAAATAATTAAAGCAAAATTCCTGTTAAACCCCTTGAATCAAAGCTGAAAGTCTGCACTTTACTTACGTATTGGTTGATATAAAAATCCACTGTGGATTTTGCAAAACTGCAAAACAAAAATGTGTCTTTGTCCAAAATTATGGACCTTACTGTAATAATTTACCTGTTAGATAGTATTACAAGTATATACATTTTCCCCCTGTTTTGTTGGTTAGTGTTGGAATATTCAGTGGTGACTGTGACAAAGTAGCACAATAAGATTAGCAGCTTATAGCTCAAGTTGTTGTCATCCTGAGAAGTTGTAAACACAAAAATCTTTCCCATCCTTACCTCTTATGTAACATGAAAGCCCACTGGGAGATGGTGTTAATTAAAGGTCACCCAAAGAATAAATATTTGACAAAATATAATATTAGATCTTTATTTTTTTTCCCCCAAAGAAATACAGCTCTTAATAGTGAGCCATACAGCATACTGTTGAGAAAGGCTCCGTTCCAAGTCTGGATGTTTGGTTACTGGCATAGTTACAAATGTCAGCGGGATCAAGTTTCAGTTTCAATCCAGCACTTTACGTCACCAATGCTGACAGCAAAGTTTAAATGCCCCCAAATGCTGCTTTAAAGGGAAATTTAAATAAAGGTAAATAAAATGGAGAAGTCAAATGCACTGATAGTTGCTTTGGAGCCTGTGGGAGAGGATGAAAAGTCACCAAAACATTCAGTCCTTCATTAACTTAGTCCATCCAGGGGTAGCCAGTACAGAAGTACAGAATGAATCGACATGACAGCACACGTGATGATGCATTAGGTCAGGCTGCTGGTTAGTAGAGTGGGTGTGTCTGTGATCATGCAGGCACATCAACAGCCATCACAGAGTAGGTTAAAACCGGGTGACAGGGCAGCATTGATGGTGGTTAAGAGGCACTGGACACAACTTTTATCTAAAACATACTTACGAAGTACACGCCTCCCTCCACCTTCCGGGCTCGTCTCCCTGTCACCTTAGCAGAATGACAGTTAGTTTTTAATTATCACAAAGATTTCTCTGCATCTCAGTATTTTCTTTAAATAGTGTCCTGTTAAGATTTGTTGCTATGCCTGATGCATAATTTGACATATTTTTTAAAAATATGTTTGTTTGTTTTTTGCTGTGTTTAAAGGGCTCCTTTTGCAGGTGTACCAGACCTTTGGTGCAGCTTAACCGTTAGAGTCAGTTTTCTCTATGAATAACATGTCACACAGTCTGAGCGTGATCCCA
The DNA here is from genome assembly GCA_024447675.2 of Pterophyllum scalare. Lineage (NCBI taxonomy): Eukaryota > Metazoa > Chordata > Actinopteri > Cichliformes > Cichlidae > Pterophyllum > Pterophyllum scalare. Next base: position 125,478 of record JAMQGT020012465.1, on the reverse strand, counting down.
GAGCAAGAGTCCAGTTCTTCGCTGTGATTTGATACCGGCAGTGTTAACTGCCTGCCTGATACCCCCAGGCCTCCAAACCCAGTGGGAATGCATCAATCACATGGCTCCTCTGCACTGGCACCCAGAATAGCTATAATCACCTCTAACTCATTGAGATCTATGATGGCAGAGACAGGTCTGTAAATAAAGTTGCTGGGAATTCATAAACAAAACAAAAAAAACTGTGTGCGTTTCTGAAGTAGCACTCAGCTTACCCTCTATATATTAATCCTGCTAGAGCTTTCCAGATCAACAGGACTAGTATCCATGAGTCATGTGTTATTTACATATTACAGGATGAGAGACATCCCTTTCTGCCTGTAGGGGTGGAGGTGGAGGGGTTTGAAAAGACGAGAGGTGAAAGGGATTTCCAGGAGAGGGGACGCGGAGGGAAAATGAAAGCAGTGGGTGAGGCGGCGCGCAGCAGAGGGGTGCAGATATTTATAGATAAGGTAAAGGCCAGTGACGATGCAGTCTGTTCCAGCATTGGCAGATATGGTAACACTGGAGAGTGACACAACCACTGCCAGTGACAGCAGTGATAATGTAGGCGTTAACCTATAATCAGGCCGGCATTGTTCTCTCACTGCAAATTAGGCATCATGATATAGTGTGAACATTATCTGATTACTGTTTCTTCACCTGCACCGAGGAAATTAGGGTATGATATTTGGATATTTGACAGCATAATTACTCATTTATGAGCCATTTATGAGTAATTACACTTATCTTTTGACCTTTTTAGAGACAGTGACACAGACTAAATCAGCCTGGGATCACTGAATAGGGTATAAATACCACACACAGTCCTTTTACATGCCATCGCTGTGCATTTTTTTGCGAGTTGTGAGTCATTTTGTGAGAATTTGTACCATATTGTGTTGTAAATTTGTAGGAATGGATCACATCCTTAAAGTCCAGACTGTTAATGTAATCTGAATCATCATCAGTTTTATAGCCTCCTTACTGACAAAGACAGCACCAAAGTGGGGTGGTTACTACAGTAGCATTTCTTTATAATATAGAGCAGCTGAATGGTGAGAAACTATAATATACAGTTGAAATTGAACCTATTTCTCTAAAACCATCTCAGGCTGTTCATCATAAGTTTGACAAAAGGATATTGTTATATTATTAATATGAACATTTCAGATTGTGCTTAGACGTCTTTACACTAAAAGAAAAGGAAACAATTTTGAGGTGCTTTTTAAAAGAAAAAAACAAGCAAACAAAAACATTAAGCTAATTAAGCAATACTTTTACTAGTAGGATGAAATTGGGCTGTGTGCTTCCCGAAAGCTAAAATCAATTTTATAACCCTGTATTAGTATGGCATACATTATGTCAAATCAAACACTTAAGGTACACATACACATTTACAGTACATATTTCTCCTCATTCTCATGCAGTGTTACAAAGTATTTGTAGCTTTACTTTGGACCTTCCTTTAATACTGTATTTTAAAGGATGTCAGACAGTGAAGACAAAAACCTGCCGTGTTCAGGACATTGCAACTATTCTCGACCAGTTTAGGATTGAAAAAGATTCACCTTGTGTCACAGTGAGTGATTGTCTGCTCTTCTTCTATTTCAGCGCAGATATGGAGAAAATTTCTATGAATCATAATTACTTATATGTGTCTGACCATTTCATGTTAATTGAGTCATTTAAAATGACAAAATAATACGACTAAAAGAAGTAACATTTATCATACTACCCAAGAAAAACAAGATCATAGCCAGATGGTGATTCCTTTTGTTTAGTTAGAAAGTTCAGCTATTGGAATAAAATCAATGTAATCTATTTTGATGCACTTCCTATGATGAATAATCACATGCAGTTTTCTCTAATGCTGTTATGTAGGTTTGTGCTCTTTCAGATGAATGCCGAGACGTATCTGCACTGTGCATTACACGGTAATATGATGCGGTAACATTTAGACTGATAGCTAAGCGCTGTCATTGGAACACATGGTGATGAATGTTTACAGTCTGAAAATACACCGATGTGGCCGCGTTAATCCTCCTCCAGCAGAGATTACTCAGCTTTTAGATACTTTTGGCTTGACTACTCTGCCTTTAGTTTGTATTCCTCGTCAATATCTTCCTCACTCTTTAATGTTTTTCTCTCTGCCCTTATTCTTCTTATAATACTAGCTTACTAAATGCATTTGTGAGCTACATTGCAGTAATACCCTCTCAGAGTCACTCCGATTAGTTTAGCAGCCTGTCCTGTGATTCCCTGGAAATGATACAGTATGTTCCGTTTAATATCCTGCAATGCTATAAACAGAATCAAAACCTTTGCCAGTGAGTGCGATCTGAGCCTTCTTCATCGTAAGCTGAGATCCACGCTAAACATTTACAAACTGGAGTTTTATATCTGAACTCTGAAGTCAGGGCTTTGGGGCCGAGTGATCAAATAAAGCTGCAGTCTGGAAAGGCAACCTTTGTAATTGTTCACTGAGACATTAAAGCAAGTGAAAGCTGGCTTCTCATGTGCTTCCATTGCAGAACATCTGGACCTCTGTGGTATGTCAAGATTTAATATGTTACATAAAATATCCTATTGACCTCTTGACATCCACCAGGTCATCGGCAACCTATCCAGGATCAGGTTTGCCTGGTTGGAATTCCCGAATAGAAAAGCTTTTAACAGAAAAACTGTAACAGAAATAGATGAGATTTAATTTGATCGGTAGCATCGTCTAGTTTCTGAAAATGTGCCTATTTAGCATACCGTAACTGTGATGTTGAATTTCTTTTGAAAAACATCACATAAGGCATCTTGTGTTTTGCTGTCATGAAAGGTAAAAACGCTGCAAACTGGAGAAAATGTTATGTAAATGAACCTGTGCACCAGAGAGTGATCATCAGAATCAGCTTGCTTGCCCAGCCTTTAAACTTTGGCTAGGCTATAAATGAATTGGAAAAAAAACTGATACCATCTGCTACATACATCTACATCTAGAGGATGTAATAGGACTCTTAACTCAAAGTCTCTGGCCCCAAAAAACACACCCAGATTCACAGTTTGCCTGACCTCTCCCGATTCCGAGGGCACCCTTTTTATGAGGTGTGCTTAAAAATTGCACGTGAGCAATGTCAACATCTGACTCAAGAGAATAAGCCAGAAGGGGCAGCAAAAGGGTAGTGAAAAGAAAGAGGACTACAGAGGGTTGTTTGGTGCTATGTAATTGTCTTTGCACTCTGGTGATCTGGAAAAATTGCATAATAACAGTAAGACACATGCAGTTCTGGGTGGGGAGTAAGACTTACTGGCTTCGGCTTGGCAGTGAGGCCTAGGTGGTCTTTGTCAAACTCTCTTTTCCCCTCCCATGATCCTCCACTGTCACCGTTGGATGAAGGGGCAACTTTGAGCTCCGCGACCTGTCCGCTCATCACCTGCACAGGGTCCAGACTCATTTTCACCATAGAGGATCCCGGCACTCCCAGAGCTATCCAGACTACACTACCTTGAATAAAGATGTTGTAGTCCCCTCAGGCAAAACAAAAAAAAGTGATGCAACCAAATACAGAATATGTCCCTCTTCAGTCTGCAGAATTTACGGAGATTCTTCTGTCACATTCATTGGTGATTAGCTTACTAAAGTGGTTTGCTGGTGTTGCACCTGCCCTGAAAGCAGTCCGTGTGAAGAGCTATAGTGTTCACTCTTCACTTGTCTGTGTCCCCCCTCCCCTCCCTCAAGAGAACTATTGCTCCTTGCATCCACTTCCAGAGGACATGAAATACTTATTCACAATCATGATCACACACACAGTTCCTCCTCTGTGACAGTATACATGCATACACGCGCTGTCACACATAGTCTGTCCTTGGTAAGTATGTTGCAGGCTGTGCAGCGGTCCATCTGCTGCTACCTCTCTGTCTGTCTCTATCCCCTCTCACTGCCCTCTCCCTCCCTTTCCCCTTCCTCTCTGTCCCATTCAATCACTCTCTTAGCTCCCTGGTTTCATTCGTTCCCCTCCTGCTGACCAATCACAGCCCTGCTTCCTTATTCAGCATGGACACTCCTCCGCACCCCCCGCCACCACAGTCCCCGTGTTGACGACGCAGTTTGCCCCAGAGGCTCATGGGATGTTCGGGCACACAGTAAGTACACAGCAAAAAATAGCCATTGTGATGAGCCATTTAATCTAGAGGCAATTTTTTTTAACGTGACCTGATTGGTGACGGTAAATCAGGTGAAAGACTGGTCAAACCATTAGGGAAAAAGTGGAATTGTCAGATTTTAATGGCAGATTTAATCTTTATTTCAACACTTGATGCAACATTTTCTAAACATACCTGAAAGGAAAGTCTGTGTTATTAGAAACATGTAAATAGAATTCGACTTTTTAAAAATGCTCGGCTTCTGACTGTGGGTGAGTATAAGAGGCAGTAAGGGAGGGGGTATTAAGGGAATGGGGACAGATTAGCCTGAAGGTAACAGATAATGGATATAACCTTCATTTAAACCAAGGTTGTACACTGAGTAAAACACAGGCCCATTAGTAGCCCGGCATCGAGTTCAGTGATGCTGTGATTTGTTGCTGTTTTACACAAAGATAACTTTGCAAGTTTATTAATGTTTTAGGCAAAGTTAAAAAAACAAAACAAAAATAATACATTTTTCACAACTTATAATTTCTTTGCAAAACATAGTGATCTTTTTGCCTAGCGCGCGCACACACACACACACACACACATACACACTGTTTACAGTTGTATTAACCTTTTTATATATATATATATATATATATATATATATATATATATATATATATATATATATATATATATATATATATATAATAATCAGAAGGTTTCTGTCCCACATGCTCATGCATTAGATTTTCACATATTTAGTGCTAATATATTCTAGTTGTGAGTTTTGCTATCCTGAGGCAGTCTGTGCTGCAGTTTTCCTTGCTAGTAGGTTTGAATATTGTGTTTCCTGCTTCATTTACTCAGAGCTGCGCATGGGTAGAGTTTACCAGAATATACATTTTTTTTCCTGAACTGATGAAAAACTAACTCTCTTCCTCTGAAGCAAATCTGCTACTCTTGTTGCAAAACCTCAAACAGCTTTTTTCTGGTTAAATTAAACATTCTTTTTAAACTCGAAACACATTTCTGCTACCTGTGACACATAACCGTGGAGGCAAAAAGGGCAGCTCAATCAAGGTGGTTGTAATTAACTAAACTAGAACTAAAACTCAATGTGAGAAAAAAACCAGTTGGGTTTAAATACTGCCAGTGAAAATTAAAAATGTTCGGCATTCTTGCGTTATTGCTGAGAGAACAGAATAGGGAAATGGAAAATTCGGGGGGGGGGTCATTTTGAAACAGCAGATCTCAGGACAGATACTGAGGGAAAAGATGTGTGTCCTTCAAAGGATCTAATATGTCAATTAAAAAAATTTCAAAATAAGGGGGCAGCAAATATGAACCTAATATATGACTGTTGATTATGAAACATTTGTTCTTGTTTTCATTTCTCAGTCTGTGTTTTAGTCAAATCTAATTACAGAAATGTTGCCATGGAAAATATTATCAGTGTGTGACTGAGGACAAATAATTACCCTTTTTGTTTCCTTTTATAAATATTGCCCCTAGAAAGTACACCTACATATTAAATAAGTCTCTGAGGTCTAAGTCATCATAGGTGGTAACCCTGACCCTAAAATGCGACTAGTTTTTGATCAATGTCAGTTAATATTCTCTAAAATGATCACGTCAGTGATTGTTTTCTTTGTTCCCGGACTGCCAGGACTTGGGAGAATGATTTAATAAAAAAAAAAACAAATTATATTCTGGTTGGTTAAGGTTTAGGATTAGGGTTATGGGTTAAGGTAGTCAGCAGTGAGCTGCTGTAAGAAGAAGAAGCTTTATTGTTACCTGTGATCTGCCTTCTTTGCACATCACATCAAATGCAGTCCTGTGTTATGTCTCCACAGTCGTCCTCTGTTGCCCATAGTAGGGTAACAGCTTCCAGCCTCATTCAGAGGAGTATTAATATTAATAGAGCTGAAGAAAAGAGAGTATGGAGGGACAGAAAGTGTGATTAAAAAAAATAAAGTAGATGATATGGGAACCACCTGCAGACTACAGCAAATATCTAGATAATATCTGCACCTCGTGGATGTTTGTTCTTTAGTAATCAAATATATTTGGAAATATATCTGCATGTGTTCATTCTCTGTCAAAGCCTTTCAAAAGTTGCATTTTAGCTCTGTAGCGTGAATCAATATGGAGTCAATAAGCACTGACTTAATAATGCAACTTGCTGTGAATAATTTCTGACTGTGAAAGTCATCAAATAACTGCTAACAGTGCTGACAACTCACTCGACCAGGAAGAACCAGTGTCGTTGTGTTGGTGGATGTGCTCTTTTTTCTTTGCTCTTCTCATTCATTGTGCTGCACTAAGGGCTATGCACAGCATGAGAGAAGGTTGCGAGGTAGTCCCATCCATCTAACTGATTACTGACCACTGTGAGTCAGAGTATTTATGCATTTAAATATATTTTACTATCTTTTTACCAAATAATAATATAAGATTCCTTTCTTATGCGTTTACCTTTCTCCTTCTCTTGAACTATTTTGCTTTTACATGGAAACAGCTGACCTTTTTAGTCTGTTAAAATGTCACTGACATGCTGGTGGGACATTGAAGCTGACTGAGCTCACAGCTCCATCTCGTGGCTGCTCAGAAAACTGCACCCCATTTGCCGTGACCTCTGTCGGTGCAATGTGATTCACAGTTTCTCTGCTGCTCACAGCCTCTCTGTGTGCACATTTGGGGTGCTTGGCTTTCCACTGAGCTGAAGCCTGATGCAGCGAGGCTTGGAATAGCTTTAGATCGATCCGTGGTGGATGGCTGGGGAATGGGTGATGTTAAAAAAGGGCAGAGCAAGTGCAGTTTAAAGAGAGGAGTGAACCAAAAGCAGAGAGCTGATAATATCTCTGTAATGGGTTTCTGGGGTCTTTATAGGTGACCACAGATACAGAGTCCAGAAAAAAAAAGACACGAACTAAAAGAAAAGCGTAAAATGTGTTTTGTTTTTTTTTTACTGTTTCCGGCTCTCATGGGAGCAACACCAAAGCTCAGATCTCATGAGTCATTGTGCTCCATTATTTCTCCTTGTCATCCAGCTGAGTAAATGAGATTCCACAGATACTGGAAGCCACATTAATTTACACAGCTTGTGCATAAATACATATAGTACGGAGGCATGTTTTGTGTACTCGCTCCCCTGCCTTTTGGCCTCTGCGCGGTTACCATGAGAACAGCATGAATGGTGACATCATTGCAGCAGAGTGACATCACTGATGGTGACTCATGCTCTTGGCTCATGTTGTGTGTGAGAAGAGAGAGATAAATAAAAGGAAAGAGAGCGAGAGGAGGGGGTTAAATGTGTGAAGATGCAATCAGAAGGAAACACCAAAACAAGAAGTCACTCTCAACATCCACGTGTTTTATTCTATGTAACAAAAATAATGACGCTGTCTTTGATCTAGGAGTCTAACAATATTGAAAACAAAAGAAAAGCAAAGGTCATCCAACGGGACAGTCAGACATTTATATGAACATCAAAGAGAAAGTTTAATTTAATTAGATTGCACAAATGAGCACAAATGATCCTCCGTTGAAAAGAAGTGTTTATATTCATGTTACACAGCTCGGTACGTACTTGCCTGTTACAACCACAGTGGTCATCGTAACACAATCCTGTCTTTGGAACAGATTTCGACATAAATTTGAGATGGATACTACATCCAGCAATCACAAAAACAGCAGCCCCCTGTGTCTGCAAATCTCAGGGCTGAAAGTTAAAGCGGCTCCCTCGTTCTAATCTCCCTCGGGCTAATTAGGATGGACAGCATCTAATCAGCAGAGGAGCACGGACATCAACACACTGTGAAGCCATTTTGCGAGCCAATCTGTTCTAATCAAAGCATTTGGCTGTACATCGGCCAACAGAAAATAGGATGACTGACCAAGCTGAGGACAATAATGTAGCAAATCAAAATAACAGAGCCAACAAAGCCAACAAAGCAGATAGGCCACAGGAAACAGTTCACAAGGCCATTCTTGTAGGTCCTAACTTTATCAGCTTTCCTAGAAGTAAGTCCAAAAGCATCTTCCAGAGGAAGTGGAATTACTTTGTGCATCAGCTTTCAAGTTACTCTGCTTTTAGCTTTAGTTTTAAAAATGGGACAATCGAGTAGAAATTGAGATTTGGTTTACTAGAAGACCTTTAAATTCACATGTTTAAGTTGTCCATGGGAGCTTTAAAGTTCCATTAAGAGTTTTTGTTTGCTTGTTTGTTGGTTGGTTGCAACATTGCAATACCGGCATACAATATTCTTGCTAATAAAGTGGTGATGGTGAGCACTACTTGACTATTTACACATATCCAGGGTAGCATAAACTGCAAGCTGCATTTAATGCTAGTATTTGTGTTGTGTTTAGATCGGTCCCGGCCAACAACCTTTAGCTGGTGGACAGTGCCAGTCTGTTCTCCGGAGTTAATTTTGTGCAAAGTTTTCAACCTCTAACCTACAATATCTCAACCTCACAAAGTTTGGGAAGTTAACTTTGTAAGTTAGCTAGTTGCTAAATCTGTAAGCAACTAGCAATTAACTAGCAAAACTCCATAAATATATATCCAAAAATATATATATATATATATATATATATATATATATATATATATATATATATATATATATATATATACTTTTAAATCAACCAGTGCTTTTCCATATAAGAACACATAATGTCAATAATTTGTTTTAAATATTAAAGTCTATATTTAACCTTTACTTTACAGACTCAAAACAATGACATTAGCTCAGAAAAACAAACATTTCTTTTGAGACAAACACAACTGTATGCATGTTCATCATTTGATCTTTCGGCATGTTCACCATTTCATAAACAAAGAAGAACTGTACAGTGAGGCATGGCATTATATTTTCATCCACTGGGTGACACTGTGACACAGTGCTATTTTTCATAATCACTCCTACACCTAACAGACCTCTCCTCACACCTTCAGGTTCCCCGTGCCCAACAAATTCCACTTCATCTGGTGAAACCTAAACTCCACATCTGAGTATTACTTGTAGAACTGCAACTGCAGGTGAACAAAACAGCACGTCCCATGTTGGAGACAGCACAATACATACCAAATACATACCAGCGGACCACAAAAGCAAATGTAATTGTGGGGAATAATACTCAGTGCTTCAGTGTGAGGGTTTACACTCAAAGATTTTTACAAAGTTCAACTAGACTGAGGCATCTCTTTTCCACAAATGATACAAATACAAAACACATGAGCACTCACACAAACGCTGCTGACCTCACTCTTTCACTCACTCACACACACACACATGCACACACACACGCACACACAGGGTAGCTGTTTCATCATATGAAATTAGGTCTAAGCTAGTGGTACATTTACATATATTTGTTTATATTCATAAATACGATTAGTCGTATTATAATGTACATGTAAGTTTATCATTACAGTATCACACAACGGAGGCTTTTCCTGCAGCTTTAGGGAGGGAGCTTATTGAGAAGGAGGAGGTGATGTGATTGGCTGACAGGGCTGAAATACAGTATTCTGGTGCAAATTGTCCAGTGTGTGACTGAGGACATGGCAGCTGATCTGGAAGTATCTAGAAACCTGTTTCTAAATGCTATCAGTACAGAAAGATGCTGTCATTCTTTTTCTCCATTAATGAACAGGATTATTCTTTAAAATGGGGGGAAAATATTTTAAAATAAAAGACACGGGGCTTTAATGATTAGTTGAATCATGATTGTAACTTTAGCTAAAGCACTGTGACTGTTTTTCCCACTGGTATACCACCATCATTTCTAAAATTAAAAAAAAGCTCTGATACAAAAGACCAATGTAGTATTTACTTCCTGCTAGCTTTCAAGACTGATGCAGCATCCAATTTAATCGAGACAATGACAGTTTGTAATCTTTTTGAGAAACATTTAAATCTCAGTAAGAAAATAAATAAGACTGATACCACTCCCATATCTGTAGACCACTGTAAACATGAGATATCTAAAGTAATTCCACTGCTGGTCACCTGCTTTCATTCATATTCACATACACAACATGAGCCACCTCTTCAACTTTTTTGCTTTTTTTCATATTGATTTTAGATCTAAGCTTACTTCAGAAAAGTTCCTCCCCCTCCACCTATTATCAAAGCGCTTCCTCCCTGACATTTAAAGAGGAAGAAGACAAAAAGGTGGTGGGGAGGGTGCCCGTTTCAGCTTTTCATGTGAAACAACAGTGAATCATGGAGGCAGGTTTGGCCTTTCCGAAGAAATACTGTTTGTGTCATAAGGCCTGCAATTACTGTCTTGATACTTATCCCAATCCACGCTGCCACACTCGATCCTCCTGTGGCTCAAATTGCTGGTCTTAGAAAAGCAAGTTTTTTATGCATGTGTTTGTTATTTCAGTCGGGACTATTTTAGTCATAGATTATTTCCATCTAGGGTAATTTATATTTAGCTGTAGGGCTCTTTGCTCTTTGCTTCCTTGCACATACAGTAGGTGGAGAGCAGCAACAAGACCCTCAGTACAGAACAAAGCATGTGACACTGAAATAAGACATGGCATGAGTGTTGGGCTGTAGGTGGGTTGCAAAGCAGCTTGCAAAGGTAGCAGCAACAGGAAGTAGACTAAGGGAACTTTAACAGCCAATAGGAAGTGTAGAAGGGCTTCAGGGGATACATTAGCTGATGTACAGCTAATGTCCCAGATTTTTGACTGAGCTTGACTTCATAGCCAGTCTGAAGTAACATATCAAATTAACTTTTTTTTTCTAGTTACTTCGCTTTTGCTCTGTCTTTCCTCTACTAGACAAAACAGTGCACACAAACCAGATCTAACAACTTAACAAAAACTTAAATTAAACCTGTTGATGAAATAAATACCCAAATTTGCATGTTCAAAATTAAATAGCTGCCTTTTATAGCTGTTTTTCTCAGGGTGCTTTTAGCTTATGTTGCCAATCTACTGTTAATCATAACTGAATAAAGCAAATCCAAATAGTCCTGGTTAAACGGGTAAGGTTTTGGATTTTTTTACTCTCAAAACACAATGCAGAGGAAGTTCTTTTCTGCATTCGAACAGCGATGGTAACTTATTTAGTAACTAAGTTTGATTATTATAGATAAATGAACACTAAAATGTAGGCTGAAAAGAGCACATTCATATTTTTGGCAATTAAAAACCCTTTCCATCAGAGAGCTAATAGAAACTATAAACATACCTAATGTTTCTACACATGGTGGCATTACCAGCAAGCTGATGTAACTTTCAGTTGTCGAGACATTGTTGCATAAAGTAATTTTCAAGTGAGCCATAATGGGAGCACCTGCTCAAAAAAAAACTCTGATTATATTATCTGGAACAGAAGATTAAATTTAACTTGATTACAAGTCTTATTATGAAAACATGATGTATGTAACCATTTTGATTACATATTGATTTTTTTAATCAAATGTCAAAAAGCCAGAGGCGCAGCCACAAGTCACTGAGCAGGACATCAGTATGCCTCACCATGCTGCTGATGGCAGCCAGCTGAGACATTCATCACCTCCCTGCCTCATATTTAAAGTAAAGCATGTGGACAGTGTACTGTAATGAAGCAGAACTGCTCTCCGTAAGCGATATATAACTGGCTGTGCATTTGGCTGTAAAGGAACTAATGATTGCCACAGTGTGTTCTTACATAAACAAGCACTGCAGACAGGGCAGTTTGACCTGGCTTTACAAAGTGTATTCACTCCTAGCAAGTACACACATATACTTGAACTCATAAACATACATAAAAGCACCGTAAAAGGCACACACACACACAGGACTTTTCATATATAGAACTCTCTCTCTAGCAGCACTTTGTGTTTGTCTTGATGCTCATCAGGGCCTTGGTGGTTTAATACATTCCTGTTTTTTTTTGTTTGTTTTTTTTTAAAAAGCACATCATCTATGCTACTGAGCAGAGCTTACATTGAAATCCAATTAGATATTAAAGTAACATTTAATTATTTTATTTTTTTGTAAAATTATCATTTATTTCATCAACTTTCTTAACCACTTATTCAGTTGAGGGTAATGGGAGGTCTGGGCCTATCCCAGTGGTTATATGGCAGAAGGCAAGGGTACACCCCAAACAGGTTTATAGATAATCACATGGCTAACACAGAGAGACAGACAACCATACATTTGCACCTACAGCTAACATTGGTGTCATTATAATTACAGTAACACTTTGGTTTCCAAGACTTGGACATGACTTGGAAACCAAAGTTGTCTTGTGTAGCTAACCACCCTCATGTTAATCATTACTGCAGAAGGCAAGTATTAGCTGTACATGTGTTTTTGTGCTCAGGATGCAACTTAGCAGCTAATTAGTTAACTGTAGCTTGCTTGCTTGCGAATGTTGTCACTACCAAAATAAGTCACTTAAGTTTTCGTTTTGTTATCCTAATGTGGAGTTTGTGTTGTAATCTGTGTTGTTCTGGGAGTTAGTCTATTGGTGATGTTAGTGGACTCTATTTAATGTTAATGTTTGGATTTTCATGCTAAATTTATCCCAAATCCTTCACACTAGTCATTACATAGGATATTAGAGGCAAACTGTTCACACTGGGAATAAAAGGGGTTTGATTCATAAAAAATGTTCATTCAAGACTCCACAAAACCCACTGTAAAACTGCAACTTGTACTATTCAATTTGCACATAATTAAAATACATATTAACCAGTGTGCTAATTAGTCTGTAATTCTAAGTGTTACCCTTAAAAAGAGCCAGGCTAGCTGTTTCCCCTGTTATCAGTTTATGTGATAACCTAAGGTACAGTAGCATCTCCTGACTCTGGCTTTCTATTGAACGGACATATATGAGAGTGACATCAATCTTTCCATCTAAGGCTTATCTGTTAGCTTATATATTTTGGAAGTAAGCTGCTTTACATTTACATCTTCCAAAGGTGGATGAACTATCCATGGTAAACAAACAAAAGGTTATGTTCAAAAGAGATAGCTGATCTATGCACTTCAATCATGCTGCAGCCTTGTAATCTCACACACTAAGCACAGGGCCTGACAATGTGAACACTTGAGTGACTCTTCTACATATTTCCTCTGTAAATTTCTGCTTTATTTCTTTGATCTGTGCTAAACAGAGCTGGAGGGATTTCCACTTCCCACAGATCAGGCTGAATTTATAAAGACACCCAGCTAGACTGAAGCAGAAGTACTGCAGGAGAGTTGCACAGCAGGGCAACCTGGATAAAAGAATGGCATCATTTAGGGGGGCTCCATTTTCCAAACATGGCTCATTTCCAGTCATCACTGCCTCAGAAAAAGGGGGGAAAAGATTCCCTGCCTCTCTCCTCCTACTCCTTCTCTCTCTAGCAGCATCCCTCCCTTTCTCCTCCTACTTCACTCTTCTCAGCCTCCTTCCTTCTCTAATTTCAGTTCAACTCTATTACCCTCGCTCTGTTTCTCCACCCCTCCCGGTCTACTTCTGCATGTCACACTGCAGCAGTAGGACAATGGAAGGGTCAGATTTGGCCGCCTCTTTAAACTCTTCCAAGGTGATCTCATCGTTTTGGTCCTTGTCCATCTTGGAGAAGATCTTGTCTACGCGCTGCTGAGGGGTAAGGCCGTCCTCGTTCATACGCATCATAATCACTGTGCCCACCATCTTGTAGATGGCCTGCAGAAGGGGAAAGGGAGAAAAAAATACTAGATTTTGCTTTAAATAGTACAATTAACTGATTTATTTTTAACAGACACACACCTCGATGATCTCAAGCATCTCCATGCGTGTGATCTTTCCATCTCCATCCAGATCATACATGTTGAAGGCCCAGTTCAGTTTCTGCTCAAAGCTGCCCCTGGAGGTGATGGACAGGGCGCAAATGAACTCTCTGAAGTCGATGGTCCCATCACCATTTTTGTCAAACGTCCGAAACGCATGCTGAGCAAACTTGGAAGCATCACCATATGGGAAAAACTGCAGTTCAAACATGAGAAAAAAGTTTGCATAAATGAGACATCTGTGGTATTTTACATCATAAGACCATATTGGCCACTTTGGGTTAACTGTTGACTGTGAATCTCTTTTAGAAAAGAACTGAAACAGATTAATGAAAAGTATACAGTGGGACATTGTCCCTGATGAATAAAATAAACAAATAAGGTACAGCAAGACTTTTTCATTGACTTTACTTTAGGGTTTAAGTACCTTTCATGTCTCAACCAATACCAGTGCCAGGGCGTTACCTGGAATTTTGTACGGTACCAAATTATGACTTTTTTCAGTATTGTACTCACTCTGAAATAATACATTTAAGATTTTCTCTGACAAAACAAATCCAAACTTCTCAATTGAAACATATTGTTCATTTAAACAATTTTACACATCACACATAACACAACCTTTGTGTTCTGACCAGGTGTTTCCTCAGATTAGATGTTTTGCCATGGACAGCATTTAATCTGTATTTGCATTTTGCACTAAAAAATGTAGTAGACAGCGTTGTCTGAGAGCCAGACTCGCTGCAGTACTCTCCTGGATGATAGATGTCACTGTTCAGACATCGCATCAGTGTTGGTACAGTAATAGATGCAGTCAAAACCGGAAGTAAAGAAGTCTCATCTTTTTAAGCTGTTGTCACATCTCCCTCTGTATAACTTGGGAATGGAAGCCTATGCGCCACTGTACTGATACATCATTTAGTAAAAACCAACACAACTGTATGTTCATGTCTTCATTGCTGTGTAGCACAACCAGTCAAAATGACACTGTGTGTGGTAGATGCTAAGGATAAAACAAAATCACCCTGGTAACATAAAGTAACAGGGATGGAAATCCACAGAAGACGAAAGTGATGGATAGTCACAGGATCCCTTCCATGGTAAAGAAAAACTCCTTCACAACATCTAGCCAAGTGAAGAATAAAAAATTATGACAGGAAAAAGTATATTTTCTGCTCACTCAAGCTTATGTAAGTTAGGAGGCTGCTGTGACAGAATATGTATGCGAAAGATACTCTTCCTGCCAGTATCTCAGCTAAAATTCAGCCAAATGCAGCAAAATTAATTAGATGTCACCTCACAGTAATGACACAACTGACAGTGACCCAAAACAAACTTGCAACCCAGGAGTTTTTGAAGGTAAAGAATGGGAATATTCTGCAGTGGTCAAAACAGTCACCTAATCTCAACCTGATCTTGGCCACCCATTTCACTTGCTGAAGGCATAAGCAAAGTCAGAAAGTGCCAAATAGAAAGAAACTCTGAAGACAGCTACAGTAAAGGCTTGTCAAAGCAAGGAGGAAACACACACTTTGCTGGTGTCCCAGACTTCAGGCAGGAGTCAGTGTAGCTATATTTTCCTCAGCAGTTAATACCATACTTCCATTCAACACCTCAACCAGTCAGCACTTAAGCCCACATATACATGAAACTCTTCATTTTTAATATGTTTTGGTAACCAGTTAAAATACTAAAAGCTGTGTCAGTGTCTAAATATATATGGGCTTAACTGCACCTTAAACTGACAGCTGTAACTGCAATTACAGCTCTAATTTCAAGCATTAATTGCTTAAAATTTGTCTCGTTTTTTGACCATGCATATACAAAGTGCAGTTTGCAAATGCAGTATTTACCTTTCCTGCAATTGCTAGACACAATGCGTTTTTTCAAAGAATGTTAGTAGTTGACTGAAAGAGACCTATGAAAGACCAATGCTGCTTATAAAAGGATTTTTTTTCTCCTTCCGCCAGGAGAACTTTTAAGAGATTATCCGTACAAACCACAGTTGTTTTCTGTGCCCTTTAAAATTGAGTGGGAGTGAATGGGCCTGAGAGGATATGCAAAATTGATTTAAAAATATCTTTTCCCCATGCAGCCAATGAAAAATCAGTAGGCCGCTTTGTGGCACTGTGGCATTTTTAAAGCTCCAAATATATTTGGAGGGAGTTTTCGGTAGCAACAGAGGCATTAATATAGGCTCCTCCTCATTTCTATGCTCTCAACAATTGATTAGTCAGCCTCAGTAACAAAGGCTTTCTATGTAACAACACAACAGTGCTATGAGTCATCTAAGAGGTAACTTTTTTCTTTACATAACTATGGTACAGAATGAGAATCATTTTCACTGTAGGCAATGCTTGAGGTGGCTTACTCTCACCTTGACATAGAGCTGTTGAAACTCCTCCAAGTTTAGAATGCCTGAAGGACAGTCTTTAAGGAAGCCCTTGTACCACTGCTTGAGCTCTGCCTCATTGAATTCAGTGTTCTTGGTCAGGTCATCCAGGACCTCTGGAGCCAGCTTGCTGTTGTGCTTCCCCATGATGCCTTGCCTCTGTTGGAGGGAAGAAGCAGAGACAGAGAGAGAGAGAGAGAGGGTGACCACACAGGTGCTAGAGAAACAACAGCAGCGGCAGTAATACCCCTGAGCAGCTGCAACAACCTAGGTCTCTGAGGATTGATGCAAACAAGGAATTACTTAGACACAGACACACTTAGAGAAAATCCTGCTGTCTTCTTATGGTTTGCATGTCAAAATAAGTCATCTTAGCGTTGTATTTGTTTAAGAACCACGCACACAGTAATCATACATTTATACCAATAATGTCTAAAAAGTTGATGATTTTCTTTATCACAATAATTTGAGCCCATTTATATTATTGTGTGTTACTACCTAAATATAGTTATAATTAGTTGGTTTTAGATTTTATATTTTGGTAATTATACTCTTAGTTTACATTAACAGGCTTGTATATTACTCAGACTGAAGTACTAGATCAAGTAGTTCACTTGATCTATTTTGTATATAATTCATATTGGAGGTACATGTATCTAAGTAACAGAAAAGAGTTTAGTGTCATACAAGGGTGTAAACTAGTATCAACAAAAAGGTGTCCCTCAAGGTTCTACTGTTGGACCACTGCAGTTTATTTTTAATTAATAATTTTGGTTCAAGAAGATGGTACATCTCTCAAGGAAGATGATTCTATTACGGTACACTTGTAGTGAATCCAGCCACTTAAAGCTATCTTTCATTTCAGCTTTCATTAAGTTGCTGAAATCTAATGCTAAAATTAAAGCAATAGAATATTGTGCAGCCACTTTAGTGCTTAGTTTTAGCGCTCTAAGGAAACATGCAGCAGGTGGAGAACTAGTTTATATGCTGCTATACAGAGGTCAAAGAGGCTGCAGGCGAAACAAGGACTATCAGCTTCAGTCCAATACGTGGAGTTAAAACCCACGGAGAGACTCATTCCAGAGGTAGCTGGTTATGTTGCTGCTTAATTTATTTGTCTCAGAGTATTTGGAAATTATAACATTTGCATATGGACCTTATAAACAGTATTAATTAGCACGTGTGGGACTCTGTAACACACAAGAGCTGCCTGAAACCAGTATAAAAGCATCCAAAACATAGGAAACAATGTGTTCAAATTGCTCTTTCATTGTTGATGTATGCTGAATTCAGTTATAACCACTCTAAACGTTAAAGCTATGAAAAACTAAATACAGTCAAAGATGTCCGCACTGCAGAGTATATGTATAGAACTGCAGTACTATACACATCAGGCTGGTTCAGTTCAATGTTAAGGCTCTTTGATTACTGTTGCTTTTTATGTTTCATCCCTTTCACATTATCTTTTTTTTTTTCCTGAACAGTACCCTTCATATTCTCTTTGACAGCAGTAAGAGGATTCATTTTAGCTTTTTTAAATAGATAAGATGACACCTACAATTTTCAAAGAGGTAATGCTAAAACAACCTGTCTCCAATTGAAGTCCATTGCTGCTTTTTCTCTATGCTACAGCACTATCACATTGTCACAGGAATACAAAGTGTCTAATCCTTAAACTAAATCAATATCATCTGTTGCCACTGATACCTGTTTTGTTCTGTGTGAGGGTCCTGCACAGTTAGACCCAGAACTCAATTAAGGTGCCAAATATAAATTATTGCAGATGAAAATAAAAACCATCTTTTGACTGTCAAGATCCTGACTGAAATGTGTTTAAAAAGGAATCTTTAGCATAGCATGAAATTTGAAGCTGAAGTTGAGGTGGGTTTCAAAGTGCCTTGCAGAGGCAACATCAACTATGGTCAGCTTAAATAGAATGCCCTATATGTGATTTGCCAATTAAATGGGTAGAAGTGCTTCAGCTGAGCCATCTGCTTGTAATTACATTTATAAACAGAAAAGTAAAAAGTGAACATATAAAATATGGATTAAGTGATCATTACCAATAAAAATACACATACAGATGTAGCAGTAGCTGTTTTGTTCCAGACAATTCTTTATTGTCCTTACAGTAATGCTAATGTCAGGAAGACGCTAACATCTTTAATTATATTACAGATACTCGATTATGTATGTAATTTGTAAAAAAAAAAAAAAAGAAAGAAAAGAAAGAAAAGAAAACAATTTTATACAAAGGTCTATGCATAAATTTGTCTATGTGATTAAAATATATTGGTCCCCATGTACAATTACACAGAAAAGTGTAAATGAATTAAGGAAGTTTCTCTTTCAGTGATGTATTGAATGGACAGTAGCAGTGCACATATATAACAGACATAACCACTGTACTAGAGAACTTTTCCATTCCCATAATGGCTGATATCTACCTCCATGATCACCTAATGTGAGCTAAGCCCATGACAGCATCTCTGCTATACTGGCCATAAAATGGCCCATTATTCCCTTCACCAAGCACATTCAAATGACTGAGGACCACTGCAGTGCCTTCATGACGCCATTCCTGACTCATGGCCCTGTCTGACAGATTTCACACTTTGACACCAGGACACAGCCAATACTGCCACAGCCAAGTGGCCACAAAATCCTCAGTGTGAGGTCAGTGTAATGGCTGAAATATCATCCTGTCTTACTTTATGGGAATGAGTCATGCAGGAAGAGACAACTAAACCCCAAATTACTGCAAACTGCATAAATATTTTAGACTTTGCATACTTGTGACATGGTGAAAGTGTTGTAATGTAGAGAAAAAGCAATAAAAGATTTCAATAGGTGACGGGCTGTCTTTGCATTACCCTGCTTTGAAAAAGGTAGCTGTCATCTTATCAAGTTAAAAAGCAAAAAAAAAGAATCCTCTTAAAAGTTGTCAAAGAGAAAAGAAAGGCTACTGTTAGGAAGAAGATGTAATGTGAAAGAGATGAAATAACTGACAAAGTGTCATCATACACACACACACACACATTGTTTCTTTATTCACATGTTTAAATGGCATGGCCCAGCAACACCAGAGCTGACAGGTGGGAAGGAACAGAAGAAATGATAGAGAGATTTTTGGGGGTGGTGAAAGAGAAAATAAAACAGAAAGACTGCTTTAACCTTTAGAGTACAACTTCAAATTGGCAAAATTTGTGACACTATAAAATGTAAACTCTTATAAACCCATTTTAATTTAATTCAATAGAAGGTTGAAAAAATCATTTATTGTTTAAACTGAGAAATGTACCATTTCAAGAAAAAAGTCATTTTGAGTTTGATGGCAGCAACATGTTACATATTACATCCAAAATACTTGAAAACATAACCTATATGACAACTGATTGTTCCTTCTGCTGCTATGTGTATGTATGTATGTGTGTGTATTTATTGTCTAGTGTTTTAGTCTTTTTACTGCACAGTGTGTGTGTGTGTGTATGTGTGTGTGTGTGTGTGAGTGTGTATTTATTGTACATATCTATATTACTATGTTAATGTTTTGTCATTGTGCTAGTTTGCACTGCACTGTGTGTGTGTGTGTGTGTGTGTGTGTGTGTGTGTGTGTGTGTGTGTGTGTGTGTGTGTGTATGTGTGTGTGTGTGTATGTGTGTGAGTGAGTGAGAGTGATTATGATCAATGTCCTATCTAGTTGTTTAGTTTAACTGCACATTGGAGACTGGTCAAACGCAATTTCAAACTTCTGTGCTAACCTTGTTACATAGATTTTTGACAATAAAGTACATTCTGATTCTGATTCTGATTCTGATTCTGATGTTTCAAAAATATCGGGACAAGGCCATGTTTACCACTGTGCAGCATCCCTTCTTCTTTTAGCAACAGTCAATAAACTGTTGTATGCTCCATAAACATGCTCCATAAATGTCAGGGAAATGAAGAGAGCAGCTGCTGGACTTTTGGGAGAGGAATGTTATCCTAATCTTGTTTGATAGAGGATTCTAGCTGCTCAACAATCCTGGGTCTTCTTTGTCATATTTGTTATTTAATGATGTGAAATGAGAAGGGTCTGGCCTGCAGTACCTGGCCTCTTCTACTATGAAGTCATGCTGTTGTAATAGATGCAGCATGCAGTTTATCATTGTGAAATATACAAGGCCTTCCCTAAAAAAAGAGTCAGCTCAGCGTGAGCTTATGTTGAACTGAAACCTGTATATATACCTTTTAGCATTGATGGTGCCTCTCCGGGTGTGCAAACAGATTAGGATTTCTCCAGAGTCTCTGAATCTTTTGAACTGTATGTTCTGTACATGATGAGAAATTTAAAGCCCTCACAATTTTACACTTAGGAACATTAGTATGAAATTGCTTTTGCAGATTGTTGAACCTATCTGCCACCTTTATTTCTGATAAATGCTATGCTATATATAATATGTCCTTTTTTTACTGACCTGTTGCCAATTAATCTAATTAGTTGCAAACTGTTCCTCTAGCTTTTTCTTTTTAATACCACTTGCTGTCTTGCAGCCTCATATTGGACCCATCCTAACTGTTTTGTGGCGTGTTGCTGTCATCATGGAAAAAATAAAATATGCAAAAATATAACCCCAATATACTGGGGTGGCCCACCCAAGTGCGGCCTAAGTGTATGGAACACTGGGGGTTCCATTTCTACAACCGTTCCATTTAAAGGAACACTTTGCACACACTGATCACAGATATCACTCTAGGTGCACGGTGGTGTTTATTTGACTATAACGCCACAAAACAGTTAATTTGCATCTGTAGTATAAGGACTGCAGTCAATGACACTTTAGTAAGCACAACAACTTAAAAACAGAAGCAAATAGAGTAGCACTCAGTAGAGTGCATACCTCCCCCACCCAAAATTTTCTGTGTACCAATACTACATTACGCTGCAATAGATACCACCCAGTGCTGTCACACTCCATGATGAATTACTAGATCACAAAGACTAGAAATGTATTTTATTTGCTTTGAAAAACTGCAAAATATGATTTTATATTTGTATTTTAAAAAATGAGATCCACATGAACAGATAATGGTATATTTAATCTGAATATATTTTATTGAGTTTACCCCAATAGTATCCACTACAAAAAACTAAAAAAAAAAAAAAACTAAAAAAAAAACATTTGGCAAGATATGAATTGTATGTGTGTCTGTGAATTTTGTGTAGAGTAGAGATTATTGTGAGTATTTTAATTTAAAATAGAAAAAGACAATAAATAATCAACAGTAACTGTTTATACCTGTGTACCAAATTTCATTGCAATAGATGAAAAAGTCACTGAGATATTCATTTAAATTTTTGCCAACAATAAGATAGGGGTTTTATTTCTTGACCTTGATCTTTGACCTTTAAAATGAAATCATATGTTCTTGGGCTTCTAAGGAATATTTCCACAAAGTTTCATAAATCTTGCTTCAAAACCAGTTTCCAACAGACAGAAAAACAAACGCGTGGGCAAGGTAATAAGCAACACAAAAATAAGATGTGAAGGCTGCTCACAAACAACAAAACCTTCTTATATTTACCAGATTATTTCTGTACATTATTTCAAATGTAGGTGAGATTTTCACAAGTGTGAAGTTACACAAATCACTTTCAATCACATAAATATTAATAATGATAATGATGTAGACAACGCCAAGATGGTAACCCAAACCAACTGGGTGAGATCTATAACCTTTAATATGTCCACATCAGCACACACACAAACCTTTAGTTAGTTTTTTTTTGTTTGTTTGTTTGTTTTTTTGGGGGGGGGTCTATATTAAATTCTAGATGTTCATTAAATAAATGTTCACACTTTTTCATTTGAAACAAATGTTTAATTTCTGTGTCTAAATGATTGACAGCGTCCAATCAGGGAGGCGTGCACATCACTGACTTTGGTAGCAAAGACAACAAAAATAAACCAACTTATACCACAAGCAATTTATTTTGAATTTTACCCTCCTAGGCACACACACACACACACACACACACACACATAATCCACAGAGTTGTAATGTTGTTTCCTGGCTCCAACTGGGGAAAATGAGCTTTTATCCCTCTGTTAGTGAAGCAAATGTAGCAGATAATAGAGCTTCCAGAGAAATGCGGCAAGAAGCAAAAGAATAATAGCCACTCGAACAAGACTGGAACCGTCTTCCATCTAGAAGAATCAGAATATATATGGCTCACGGTGGCATAACAGACAACCTGTGGGTTCAATGTAATCATTCCCAGGTTGGGTCCTCATCTTTTGAGCTCATCCTACTGAAGCAGAAATCTAATGTGGCAGAGTATTCAGGTGATGGAAGTTATGCAGAGGTATCCACAGTGTTTCTTTCTCTTGGCTTAGGCTGCCTTTCACTGAGACAGATCTCTGCAGAGCCAATGTGAAGGACTGAGAACACAGATTAACAGGCGTCTATATCATTTTCTCGTCTAAGCTGCCTTGGAGAAGGTTAGGCTTATCTGGGCGCTTGTGAGAGAGTTTGTAGTAAGGATGAGCCATTTGTATTAGATAAAGAAAAAATACAAAGGCAGTCATAATAATGCATAAAATACAGATCCCAGAGTTGTGACTCCACAACTCGGACTCACTGCCCACGTAAGCTGCGGTTAGCTGCACCACTGCCTGTAAAAACAAATCACAAAGATCAGAGCCTGGCCCAAAACAACACCTGTTTCCATCAAACACAGTGACAGAAAAACTGCCACAAAAATGGTAGCAAATGTGGATGAGAATGAAACAGCTGTAGACCGAGACAGAAATCATTACTCTTAATCAGCGTGTTAAATAGGAGTTACAGTTTCCTAGAGAATTAGAGCAGGGGGAGCATGAAATCATGAAAGAAGGTGCACCAAATAAATAATATCTCATTTGTGACAATAAATAACAATGCAATTCTTCTGCCCCTCCAGTCAGTTCCTCATCCTGTGGGCGGACCTCAACTCAACTGCTAGAGCTAGCCCGTTCTGCTAAGAAACCACAGCAAGCTTGGTGTAGTGACACAGTTCTCTACCTGCTGCAAATTATAATTAGTGGCCACACAAAATGATAGAAAAAAAGATGGTATAGCTGGAATTCTGAATGACCAAAAGATCAGAAACTCTGAAGCACAGCAGAGTGACATTGTGGACTGCCATAATTGCAACCTGGTCAACCAAAGTGTTCTCAAAATGGCATTATAATATAATATACTTGCTTCAATGCCAGCAGTTTACATCGAAGATACAGAATTGCATCTTCCATGCAAACTACTGGTGACTGTGGTAACCTGTTAGTGACCAAAGCAATTGCAAGGATGTTTTTGGTGCAGCACCATATACCTCTTTGCAACCAATTTCATGCTAGCAACTGCCAGCAACCACTCACCAACTGGTTGGGGAATACACTTTTCTCTAGCAATCACTGGTTAGCAGGAGGTTACTAATTTAGAAATTGATTTCACAGTAAAGGTAGAAGTTCTGATGGCAGATAGAAAAAAAGCATCATCTGCAAACACAAGTTGATTGCTAATGGGTTTTCAGAACACCCAACCAAATTGAATAACTATTTCCACAACATGCTAAACCACTGTGGACAATTTCATTAGCATGCCCACACAGTGTTAAACACTCTTTCTAAAATTTCCAGTGAGATAAGAATGAAGTTGAACATATCCTGAATACAAGATTACCAGTTTCCATCAGGACATAATAAACCCTTAACAGCCTAACAAAGGATCCAATTCAATGAGAAACGCATTTATGCTCTTTATTGTAATTGTCACCACCTCTGCTACTAATATGAGTAGTTCTAATGCCTAAATGCTGCAGTTTTCCTCTAGAGTGCAACCCTGAAAGCCAGCTCTGTACCTCTTAGCAAAAGGATCCGTTGATGTGGCAACATGCTGTTGCTTTGCACGATGACGTCTTTGACATTCCGTTCACGTCAACACACAGTGCAAACGCACACACAGACACACACACGCAAACATGAACATTTAACCACAGACCTATTAGGTTTATCACACACTGACAATCTTACCCCTACAGACACTCACACATTGACATTAAACTGACAGAAGATGAAAAAAGGACAGAGAAAAAATAAAGAAGCTCCATATAGAAAAATATGAAGAGGATGACTCAATCTGGATTCACACCTCTCAGGCAGAAGACAACAGACGGGGAGAGAAAAGGTGATAAAGATGGAAAGATGAGAGAGATGTGAGACGGCAGGCAGATAAGCAGAGCTTGTAGAAAATTGTCCCAACATTCATTCAAGAGAGAAAGTCATGGTTCTTATTGAGTCTGAAGGGGCCTTAATGCATGTTCATTCCAGCTGTCAGACTGATAGTAAACACTAAGTCTAATCTGAGTATCCCATGTAAATGCATGAGAGACTCAGTGTGTGTCACTGTGTCTGTGTGTGTTTGCCTGCACAGCATGATGACATTCTATCTGACTAAATAAGCTGGTAAATCATGCAAAAGCCCATACTACTTTGTTTTTTTCAAATTCACAGCACTTGTGAGGTTGATGTATGACAGAAGTGCTACACTCCAAGCTTCTCAGAGTGAGATCAGACGATAGTGCTTTGGGGGAGACAATAACGTGACAAAACAGCCATTTACTGGTGACTTATGCAGCTGTTCCATCATGTTATTGTCTCCCCAAAAACACTTCCGTTCTGTTTTGTAAGATTTTTTTTGTGAGCCTTTGTGGCATTTTTTATTTTTATTTTGTTGTGTTTTGTTCCGCTTCCATTGTGTTTTGTGTGCTTTTGCAGACTTTCAGACTTTCTAATGAATGTAGAAAATGACTTTGAGGCTTTCTATTAGTTGGTATGAAATTTGCTTGGGCAATTAAGGACTATGGTTTAAATTATGTGTCACAGGCTGAAACTGTAAGTGTTTTCAACTCTACATTACCTGTTATTATTTAAAACTTTATGCTTTGCTATGAATTATTTTGCTTGAGGGATGAAGAATCCGTTCACTGGTAGATTATCTTCATAGCTTCCAAGAATTCTGTTGCACCTGGACTTTTAAGAAGAAGGAAATAAAGACTGTTCTCTGTCTCAGTCTCCTTGAAATCTTAACTGGCCAGACAGTGACTCATCTTGTCCCAAAGATGAAAATATTAGACTAGATCAGAATGTCACAATAGGGCACTTCTGGCCACTCAGTGGGGTCATTCGTCCGCTTTAAAAGAGACATCCCGAAAGGGCACTCATCAGCCAACATTTATAATTTTTTTAAGCATTCACCTTACTTTGTTTGCTTTTCTAATAGATCATTCTTATTCATTTTTTCCTAGGGATTCCTCAATGCTGTACCATCTAAAGCAGACAATGCAGCTACAGCAAATGCTTCCAGTGACAGGAAAGAGTACAAACTTTCATGAGGTACATTTCAGTCAGCTTAAAAACTATTGCACCTATAAAATCAAGACCTTGCAGAGGATGTTTTTGGAACAGTTGTTTCATGTTTTATTAAAATGAGATACATCTCAGAATTTAGATTTAAAACCAGTCAAAGTAGAGTGGTCTATTGTTTCCTAAAAAGGGGTTGGTGCAAGGGCAAGGGCAAAACACCCAGATTTGGTACTCTAACCTATGCAATGATGCACACCTATCAATAAAAGCAGTCATGCCCCTAATTTCATGCTTTACCAATATCCAAATTAAAAAGAAATTTCCACCCAATATCTAAACCAAAAACATTTTTTCCATGCTGTTTATTTGGGCATTTTATCAAGGGAGTCTATGGAGACTGACTTGCTTTTGAGAGCCAGCCACCACTGGTCATTCAAGAAACTGCATGTTTTTGGCACTTTCGCGTTAGCTTACTTATTCAGCCATTTATATGTATATTTACATGTACATATTAATGTATTGCAAACAGTTTCTCTTTTATATTTTAATCTCCCTCCCCCATGCTCAAAGAAAGGTGGAGGAACCTCCAATGCCTTTAGTGACCATTTCATATGAGAATGCTGTTCATGGTGCTGCTGAACTATATTACTTTATTTGAATTCACAGTTCTTCAGTGGACTCCAAATATTTTCCTTCATAGACACTCGGTGCACTCAAGAGATTACACACAAGGAACAAAACAACACTGAAGTCAGTATAATGTTCGTGCAGTCTGGATTTAACCAAACAGATCCCAGACAGGAAAATGTGTTGGTGTCCCGGTGGCTGGAAATGATTAGCTGGCAAAAGCTGTAATTGAGTTGGAAGGAGAGCAAAAATGGCAAGCTGGGCTCCCATACAGTTTCCAGTTTCATACGTGTGTGTTTTTGCTTTGTGTTTGCAATGGCAATAACCTTTGTGAGAGTGGAAAAAGTACGATGTACTGTAACAGCAATAGAGGAACAATCAATCACATACCAGTCCAATATCAGCCGCCCTATGAACTGTAATGTGTGTGTGTGTGTGTGTGTGTGTGTGTGTGTGTGTGTGTGTGTGTGTGTGTGTGTGTGTGTTTGTGTGTGTGTGTGTGTGTGTGTGTTTAAAAGAGAAAGTGAAGGAACCGAATAAAAGAAGATAGAGACGTCTGATGACGCATGGACGGCCAGCCTATTGATATGTGAATGAGAAAGCCCAACGAGAATGGTCTTTATGGCAGCACGCCAAGGCCTCAAAAATGAAATTGAACAATATGTCGCCTTGACAACAGTTGCCCAGCTCACTGCCAAACCACCATCCGGCAGAGAATGAGGCTTTTGGCCAATCAAAGCAGTCTCTCTGCCAACTGGACCTGGTGAAATGGCTGACAGATATATATGGGCTGGATCTGTGATTTTATTGAAAATCTAAATAGGGGCCAGTGTCTTCCACAACCCGCATGATGCTGATATGTTTGATTAGATATTGTTGCTGAAGTGAGGAGAGGGCCATTACACTGTGGAAAACATGCAGCATGGTTCAGTTCTCATGCAGTCATGTGATAAAGTGTTAGAGGAAAAAAGTCTCATCATCCTCTGTATCTGAAAAGTTAACACGCCAGTTTTGTGATTTCTCCTGTTGTATTTTTTTAACATAAGCTTCAGAATAATTACATGGTTGTGTTTAAGATTTTCAAACTAATTGGATGCATTTCCCATCAAAGTGATAACGTTTTCCTACCCTATTTTACAGTTACCTGTGTTGTATTCTCTCAGGTAACTGCCAAAACCAAATACTTCCTTATTTCCCATTTTTCCTGTCTTTATTGTACCTGATAGTTAAGTAATTGTGGTTAAAACCGCTAGCAAGGAGAGAGATATTTACATCCACATGTGAATGTAAACATCAAGAATCATGACCCTATGCTAGTTGACAGCAATAGGTTGTTAGTTAGCTAATGCTGAAGTTTATGAAGGGAACATAAGGCTGCTCTAGAGCCTTAGTAACCCCATAATCAAGACTTACATATTATCTCTCTAACCTTTAATGTTATTTACCCAACTAGATTGTTTTGGTATAAGTATTCGAGATGCTGGCTGTAAAGATATCTGCGTTCTCTTGATTATTATGGAACCACATGTTCTTAAAACTCTTCCAGACTACATCTGAAAAATTCAGTAGCAATGTTGTTTTCCAGCAATCATGGCACATACTCCAAAAATTCACAAATTCTATCTACCTGATTAAACCTGTAAGTTGAAGGAATAATG